>DWDU01005180.1:0-10184 GCA_018245575.1 Jemadia suekentonmiller
CTGGTGAAACGTGGGAGTGTTCTACACTCCTCTGCCTACCTCTTCGGGGATTACAGGCGTGATGTTACGTTTTAGCATCATTAGTAAAAAACGACTGCCTCGTTAGTTGCAAGCGGGGCTGGCGGGCGAAGGGTTCCAGTTTCGATCTCCGGGTCGGCTACTATTTGGTTTTTGTAACACAAAATTCATAGTAATAACTCAGACTCTGGATTTGTGCCCGGTATATAACATAATTATGCTTATCCTACATATCTATATATTTCATGGTGATACGTACAACTGAACTGTATAACCCATTATTGCCATAGCCATTATTTTGAAGTACACTTTTGGTGTTATTTGATGCTATACTTTAAAAAATAGATATAAAAACTTGAACATTTCGCATTTAGTGACTTCCCTTCAATTCCACACCTATATCATGTATGTATGTATGTGACAAACTTGACGCGGTACCACGATACATTTTCAATAGAGAGGTTATGTAAATAAGCTTAAAGCTAGCATATATCAGAGTTCGTCAACAACGCCACCTGTCTACGTAAATGAAAATGCAAATGTATTAGACGGGGACAGATACACAATGAGGGCGCCCGATTTACCTTTTGATGTGCAAAAGTAACATGGTAGCAATATCTTCAGGACAGTGGGCGAGCAAACGTATCGCAACATGAGGTGACCACAGTATATTAGAAACAGTAGATGAAACAACCTAAGTTTATTAGAAGTATCCAATGTTGTTTCTTATAACTGTCTTGTTTCTGTGCTTGAAAGGTCTCTTTTATTATCATAAGAGATTTTTTTTGTCGAAAGTACTGTATTTTTCTTGCCTATACATATATACCTACATCTGGTAAACAAATTGAAAACTTTTCTGTCATAGAGAGTACAAGATATTAATTTATTGGATTTCTATACAACTTAAACTGCTCTTCTAAAACCTTCAAATGTCGCCGTGAATCAATTTATAAAAAGACTTGGTACATTTGCTCTTTTATTACCTTAACGGAAATCCAACGGGACTATTCCAAATTTAAATACAATTACCTGTAAGCAAGCCGCAAACAGCGGCCCGCTCCCCAAGTCCGGAGTCAGCGGCTTAGCGTTCATTTGTAATTGTAATACAAACGAACCGACGGCGACACTATTTGCATACCTTAAAGCCACCTAATACTCCCTTGTTTGTTTCTGGAATCACTATTGATAGAAAATTCTAGAGTTTTCTTTCATTTAAAAGTTTCTCTCGAAGAAACTGGAGAATTCTAAATTATTAAAAGCACTATAGAAGTGCAAAGGATTATACAATTCGTCTCTTTGGAACTACCCGGATTCCAATGTTTAATGTCGTTAACTAAACTAATTATATTATAGAAATACAGCATTGCTTTGCCGACAGAATATATTATTGCCATCAATCAATTGAAAACGATTGTTGTTTTAAATTGTTCAAGTAACTTAAAGTGAACTATAAGCATATTTGTCTAATAAAATTAACGGATAAAAATGTTTAAAGACGAATGATGTGTAAAAACTACTCATTAAATACTAAAATATGACATTAAATGCTATTTACGGCTAATTAGATACTTCTATAGTCCTATAATCCATAATGTGTGTCAGTAATTAAATCTATCCTATCTAGCCTAATAAATAACAAAAAAGAACGAAAATTACAATTACACTGAACTCAATCACACAATAAAGCTGTATTTTAACGATGCTTTGGTATAATTATATTTAACACATAAACAAAATTAGAAGTAGGTAAGTCGTGGAGAGTTTATAATGGCAGAAAAACATCTTTTCAAGCTAAAAAAGTAAACGATCCTAGGATAATATTTTTCATAAAATATATTCTAAAAATTTTCTAAGTTACTTCTCTGTAGCTACCAAACCAAGCTAACATTAATAACAACCAAAAATCAAAAGAAAACTGTTCAATTGCTTAATATACGTAGACTTTAAACTCCAAAGCATAGAATATTTTCGGCAGTATTCAATACAAGGAAAAGGTTTTCGAATCAGATATCCATGGATTGTTTAATTTTGCATCGTCAAACGCGGTTCGCAGTACGTAAGTGATGCGAATAATAAAATATATTTTAATATACGAGCACCATGTTTGTTCGAAGTTTCGAACAACGTGCATTCAACCAGCTATGTCGTAATACGGCTTGTTTTTAATTAAGTCCCAAGAGAAAGCCGACATAAAACGACAGACTCAGTCAATAACCAATACTAATCATGAAGACAAATATTTACACCAAAAACGATAAACTAAATTGTAATTAAATCAACGGTTTTATTCACAACTGTATTGTATTGAATATTTATGTTAACATTATTCATAAAGTTTACGTTACGTTACCTGATCCTGTTGTTTTCATGATTTGCAAAATTATTAAAGTAACTAATCAAATTTCTGTATGAATCATTTTGGATAATTTGTTTTTTAGTACAATTCATATTGACTATTGCAGTATTCGAATAAACGTATCTCTTACTCCTTCATAGCGTTCTCTTACTGTTAATATTTCTATCATGCTTTGCGATTCCGGCATCTCTTGAACATACGGACCCTGTATGCGGAAATCAATGTACAGTCGGAGGCTGTACACGTTCACTTGTTACTTACAAAAACAAAGCTAAGCACTCGTCTTGACCAAATACAATAAGCGTTAATGAATATGCGTGCTGAAACAACTTTGGTAAGCAACTGTTTTGGTAAACTAATGTTAACGCGACGACCACCGAAATTAATTCGCTAAACAAGTTGAAAATCGCTCACGATAGATCATCGGAGCGTGCATTACGCGGACCGTTCGCTCATTGATTGAACAAGCCGTGAGTTAAATGCACTACACGATCGTAAATAACTGGACAAATTGAGTGGAAAGCTATCAAAATATAAATTATTACAATTCCACTATGAGTTGTTCGTTTTTGCATTGTTAAAAACAACATTTGTCACTCGTTTGCTCACTCGAGTAATCACTTAACGGTTGTTTAACTTGAGTTCTGGGTCACTACTGTTTAATGCAATATTTTTGTTGCAGAATTGAAATTCACAAAGAGTGCGTTCGTTTAATTTCTGGTCATTAGCTATTGTTTTTAGCAAGGTTTGTCATTCACAGCGCTAACATAATATAAAGTTTACTTCTGGTATTGAATTATTTCTTTATACCTAAATCAAGCGAAATCTACAACAGTAGGTGGGTAGGGTAGGAAAAAGGGTAGGTGGGTAGAATATGTAAGCTCGTCGTATTTTAATACTTGTTACACTAATCACTAACAGTATCATTATCATCAACATTATTATTGATGTTTTCCAGACTAATCGTCTTCACATTAGCTTTGGCTCAGAGCTCGTTACACCGTCACTCTAAGAATTCTATGTCATAGTCTTCAAGAGTCATCAAAATATCATTAAAGGTAAGTTCAAATGTCTGCTACTGCGAGGGCAATTGGTGTTTCGACTGCAAAATAACCACATTTTACATGCACCTACTAAGAACATGTGTGATTTGCATAACACACCCGTATTATAAAAAAGATAATCAATTTCATATCTAAGTATATTTGTACGTACAAAATAACACCTTAAATCAATAAAATTAAGAGCGAAAATCGTGTCCCGCTAAGTGAGATTACTTTCATGTCACTTGTTATGTACTATAAACTCGCGGTAATTAAAGTTCCTTGAAAGTTACGTCCGCACGGAGTGGATTTCACTTTGTGGACAAGGCGCGGTCTGAGATAAGAGAATGTATTATGATATCGTTATAATATGTATTTATACGCAATACCATGAATAATGGCTGCTCAAACATTTTTGAGCAGAATCTGAGTGTAATTGCTATAAATAATTAACATTTTTTTTTTTTTAATTAACAATTATGTATTAATTAATATTTCTTGAAAAAGAAATTCATCCTTTTAACGTCCTTCTAATTTATCCGTAAATTCTAAAGTTATATAATAAATGTATGAACAACACAGAAAAAACCGATACATCATGTAGAAAGGCAAAATCTTGTAATTTCGTTACAGAAAAACTACCTTTATATTATGGTATGATTTTTTGTTGTTTTTTATTGTTTATTTCTTAGAACCCTAAGGACTAAACTTAACGTTCTATCACTCCACATGCTTACCAAAGAGGTCCTTATAACCTCAAAAGGTTCTCGTTCCTTACTAACTCGAAATTTTAAACACATACATATCTGTACTGTCAGTTTTAAAACTAAGCGAAACTAAAACTGTTCAACTATCCAGGCGAATGGTAAACAATTTCCTACGACTAATTCTTATCTGATCGTTTCGCGTGAATGCTGTGCACTGGAAAAGCTTAGCTTCAGATGCGCCAGCGATAGCTAGCTGCTTTAGCTACCTTAAAGCAAAAGCTTCGAAAGCTAAAAGGTATGAAGTTGTAGTGAATTTTTATCAGGCTTTTATTTGTATTCCCTATCAACATTTGGTTTTATAGTTAATACACCTAATTACACCTTTGACTTTGCTTGTTTTTAAAATTTAATAAACCTCTTTTACCACACCAAACCTTCAGATGTTGGTTTAACTCAGCAAATTCTCATCGGCGTTTCGATGCTTTGGTATTTAGGGCTGTTCGAATTGAAATACTTTCAATGAAACCCCATTCACCAGCAGGTACAAAATCGCTGACGTTTTCTTATAGAAATCGTTTTATTTTACATGTCTTGTGCTTACCGTTCGGACCTGTTGAACGGAATTTACGAGACTGTGTGTTTAGAAATCGAGTTTACATTAAGGTTTATGAATTCTGTTCACTTCTGGTAATGTTGTTGTTTCTGAACTCCATATCTTGGTGCTTAATGGACTGCATGTAAATATATTTCCGAGTGTGGCTAAGTCGAGATCGTTAGTTATAGCGTTGTATGCATGAAATGGCTTGTTGCAAGCTATACTTTATAAGTACATAGGAAAACAAATGGAAAAGTTGTACAAGTAAACAATAAGTAAATAAACAAGAAAAGGATAAAAATGTACAGTTAGAAAAATAAGAAGTATGTGTTATATTGGTTTATAACGACAATAAATGTCATGGAAAATATCGCTTATAATTTGATATCCTAATCTCGATTCATTTTCTATATTTAGGTCCCAATTTCACCATCAACTTATAATGCATGTGCTGTATTTATACATTAATGTAATTTCTGTCTATCTCCTTTCTACAGTTACGATGTAAGTACTATTAGGCTTTGAAAGTTGAATTTCGGTCAGCGATAGAGTTACAAGAAATGAAGTTAAAATAAACAAATAAAAACATCATCACCATGTTAATCTTTAATGTGAAAGTTTTCTTTGCCGAAGTCGTGAAAAGGGAAAGTCGGTAAAATTTCAAGATACAAAAATTTAAGATCAAAAGCCATACAAATTTATCAAAGTAGAGATAAATGCTTTCTATACAAATCTCAATTCTAAACATCGCCAGCAAATCCGGAATCCAGATTAAAATGTTACATCCAACTCGAAGTCGCTAAGCGATCCCAACTTTGATCTCAACAATTACCAACTGGTTCCACTGATAACATATAACTGTAAGCTACAAAGTATGTAAAAGTTCAAAATATATTGGCAGACATATATAAAATAGTAACAATTAACTTTAAAAAATATCATTTTTGTTATGCTTCAGCTATTTTCTTCAAAGAGCTTCTTAATAGAGCAAGAATAGTCAGGAAGTGTTTCTAAATAATACTGGAAAACGCATAATTATTCTTTGATGAAATAATGCGTTCTTATAAACACCAAATTTTAAATAAATACAAATATAGGTAAATGATTTTAATTACAACCTGCTGTTTTATACGAAGTCGCTATTAGTAACTTATGGGACAAGATCCTTAGTCGGCAAAACCTAGTTGGGCAATTGTCGCTCTCAAATAAAGTTTCCATTTGGATTCGCTTACATTTACTCTGCGACAACCATATTTACCATTTCCTTGATCTTAACGCTCATATACATAAAGGTCGTTTTAGTCATTTTGGGTTTGAATCGTTTTGGTAAATCTGTATCGGAGCTTAAGGGATTTCGAATTTATACTTGATTCTAAATAGAAACGTTTCAGTACGGTTACAGAAAAGTTTTGTCAAAACTACTCACTGAATAATTTCGTCTCTCTGTATCGGTCATTCCTTTTATAGCTGGTTCGTTTGTCAAAATTTCTGAGAAGTTTACCTTTGAAGAGGAAATTTTGGATCGTTCAGGGATTTCTTAAATAAGCTGAGGTATTTTTTTGATTTGTTACATCACGGACTTTCTACACTTTGCGTTATTTGTTTATTTCCAGTTTACTTTCCAACAAATGTTTCTCTTATAAAATATAAAATTACTAAAACTAGGTGGTACTATTAATCTGAAACTATAACCGGTAACTACAAAATACATAGCACAGAACATTCCAGTAATGTCAAAATTCATTGAACGCAGTTGGTATCCACTCTAATCTACCTGTCTACCTCAATTCTGTTGCATACATTAGGAGCAAAAACAATAGTATAGTACGCAATATTTATAGAAATTGTAATACCTTTACATAATGGAAGAATTATATTTACACTTCGATAATTTCAATGATTACACTGTATAACTTATAGGTCACAATTGAATAGAATCAAAACAAATTCGAATAAAACCTCTAGGCCATCTTCAGTGAACAGAAATCGTACAGTTCACACATAAAATTGATGACTCATGACAAGAAAGCCCACAAGCGATGCGTTAAGAATCATCCTTTGACCGAAGATATCAAAGAAACCCACAAAGTGATATCACGTTCCACATCAAATGACGAACTCAATGAACACGAATTGCCACGCGAATATATCCTAACAAGCCCATACAAAATCAAAACTTTCTAAGAACAAATCTCGCGAAGATTATTTCCAATATCAAACTCTTTCCAGAGCACAGTGCCACCTTTATGTATCAACTTCACTGTTTACGAGCAGCTAAGAAACGCGTGAACGAGATCTTTTAGTATTGTCTTAAGAACAGGTATGGAGCTAGAAATTCAATAGTACCTAATTCAACAACTTTTTAAAAACAACAAACATACATAAATTAGTGACAATATTAAAAAACAAAAGAAAGGACCCGTCTAAGTAATAAGTTCCGTCGATAAAAAAGCTGGTTAGTTAGGCATACATGCGCATACACTGTTACATTAAATGCTCGCTATAATAGTCCATAGATTCATACCGTTTGTATATATAATATTTTATTAACACAAATAGCAATAAAGTTGTTCCTGTCTCTGTTTATAAATGTGTTGTTTGATAGATGAAAAAGTGGATATATTTTTAAGCGATAGAACATTGCAATACAATTCACAACTGTAACTTTATTGTAGGTTGACTAAGAGACTTCATCAAAACAATCCAGTGAGTAGCTGCTAAGCCAATAATCCGCCAGTCTTTACTGAATTGTTGTGGGATATTAAGATCGAGATCTTTCACGGGCATAGAACTACTACTTGTGATCAGCGTGTTGTTGTTGGGTGCCTATCAACTATTTGCTTGATATTTGTAAAGGGTTAACAAATTATTTTTGTATATGAAAATGAGCAGAAAAAAAATTCTCCTTCTGTAATATAACTTTCATATGATCATCACTTTATTTAATCTGTATCAACCTTTTCGCAGGAACATTTTGACATTTAAATTTTGATATTATCCGGGCAGAGACTGGAGTCTCCGCCGCGACCTCGCTGCAATCGGCGGTAGCTCATGAGGAAGGATCTCGTATAGGTCCGAAACTAGTCACCCCAAAAAACCACACGTGAGTCTAGCCGGATTATTTGTTAGTGATGTGTAACACTCACGAAACATTTAACAATAAAATGTACTTTTGTTGACTTTTAGTAAACACCGGAAGTCGTAGGATAAGACATAAGATCACTTATTTAAGCAGACAATTCTTCCGATCTGAACACTGCATTTGTATCTCATATATCGTACCCGTCTACCGCTTGTTAGCTCACGATGGAACAAGGGTCTCGAATTTCGTACGACTTCTTGAAACTCCCTACACCCGATAAGACTTGAAGCAAACAAGTTTATAAATTAAATCGAGAAGTTTCTCTGTTGGAATCAGGCTCCCCTTGTGTTCCGTAAATATGGATATCGAGTTAGGTCTTTTTAGGGATCGGTAGAATGGTTAATAAACGCCAAATTAAGCGAAATAATCTGAGCGAAATAATCTGTATTATTCGGAGTATTATTCGGTAAGGAGATATTTTATATAAGACATAAAGATTTTTATGATCGTTACTGGCATTTTATTATATCATCTCATATCATCGAGAGCTAAATATTTGTATACTTAAAGACCTGACGTATTTTGTCTACATTCCTTACTTTATTTATATTCTTATACCGATTTGAATCCTTCTGACTTTGTTATGAACGTGATACTTTTGAATATAAGTTACTAAGTTATTTGTTACTAGTGTCGTCTCAATTCGTATTACATATAACTAAGTATCATTGTATGAGTATTAATTATATTCATTATTTTTCATGCGAGTTTGTCGCATCTGGATAAAATTATCAACTTAATTAAAAACCATTTATTACTTCTGAACACGTAACATAAAACTATATCCTTATTTAACATAAATGGAGCCTCGATTCCTTAAAAGCTAACGACCCTCAAACTCGAGTAACTCAATTTTTGTGGAAAATCAATAACTCCATAAACATTACTTAAGGCACTTCCCGAAAGTTCTCTATTCAACATCCATACTTATATTATCCTGATTAAATTAGTTGCGGGCTCCAAGAGAGCAATAGATTTTCCCAAAACTGCCATTCGGTGAAGGTCAACGTCTATTCAGTCCGGTTCAGAATTCCGAATCGTTTATTTAGTGCGAAGTGCCTGAGATTATCGTCAGATCATTTCGAAACTTCAGATTTCATGGCTATGACAATCATAATTCATACTGTGTACTGTCTAACCGAAAATCAATCATAGGGTAATGTAGTAAAAATATCGAGACTTCAACAATAGACAATGCATACTGTACGGCATTATCAGCATCATTGTCATTATCCTTTTGTAGTCTACTGTTGGAAATAGGCCTCAGCGGAGGGGTTACGCCCATAATCCCCACGCTGGGCACGCGGGTTGGGGATCGCAGAGCACAGCTTCTCGCACCGCCTAGGCTGCTAAGGCAGACCACGTCTTACCTCGATCTGCCAGCGTACTGCATAGTACTGTGCGGCATAGTACTGTGCGGCATAGTACTGTGCGGCATAGTACTGTGCGGCATAGTACTGTGCGGCATAGTACATTTGTATTGTACAGGTTCTTCATCGTCATTCATCATCATCATTGTACAGGACAATCTAACTTAAAATATATTTAATGTAGTAAAGATATTGAAACTTCCACAATGAGTTATAACGACTTGAAGGGGGTCTTACATTGTTAAGTACCTACAAATAGGACTGCTAACGCAATCAAATGAAATAGATTAAGGTAGAATCTGATTTAATTTTATTCAATTCCAAGTACATTCTAATAGTATTTGGGAGACATTTCATTGATATTTGACTTGAATAAAATTAATACCCTAAGTGATATCAGTTTTGATTATACGTAATATTAGATTAAAAAAACTTACGGAACCACGATAACTAATAGCACCGACTTGCCATGACATAATAGTTGGGATCCATCGTATGCACAATCAACGCATATTCATCCCCGGGACTGCGCTGCGGGACCCAAGTTAGTTCGAGTTCGTATGACACTTGTTAACTCAATAAGAACCCTGCCACGTTCCATATTAGTCTACTTAAGGATATTTTTATTCGGTTTCCTTCGATTTTAATATATCTCAGAAGAAATTTGTTTGTGAAAGTACCTCAGTACTTTAATTTATATAGACCTCAGTCAATATAACATTTACTATTCTCCAAAAATAATACCTGCTTGATATTGAGTTCAATTGTGAAGAAACAGTAGAAAGTCGCGGATAGCTGGCCATTTATACGAAACAATATGAAGCATCTATATATTAATACGTGATACAAAAACTTTGGACCCCTTTTTACGAAAACTGCGCGGACGCAGGAGCATAAAATTTGGCACACTTATAGTTTATGTGTAGGAGAAGTGCAGAACGCTATTATTTTTC
>DWDU01005181.1:0-10184 GCA_018245575.1 Jemadia suekentonmiller
GAAACGTGGGAGTGTTCTACACTCCTCTGCCTACCTCTTCGGGGATTACAGGCGTGATGTTACGTTTTTTTTTAAGAATGTTTCATATACAATAATGAATTATCGTACGTAAGTGGCGGTTATCATTACTGACACTAACATTTAATTTTTTAAATATCATATAGAGTATTTTAATTATACATTTGTATTTATATGTCTGATGTCCATGTTCGGTTTCTTTAACCTTTTTCATTCTTATAAGAGGTTCTTGTGCAATAATGGGCTTGATGATACGTACGTATACATAATATCACGCTTGTAAGCACCAAAGAGGTAGACAGAGGCACACCTCTACCCATATCTTTGGGGCTTACAAGCGGTACACTACCATGTTTCACCACTCACGTTCACGTCCCACAAAGGAATAGCTGGTGAGTTTATTGCCATAAGCAGGACATAAATGCAGACTCAAATCCACTACTAGAAATTTGAACCAGGAATTCTCCGGAGGAAGTCCTACAGTACACGACCCGGGATTTGAACCCAGGTCCTCTCGATCGGCAGTCGTGCTCACAACCACTAGTCCAACAACGCATTTAAAGCCGAGGGTTGATGTTGACACAGACGTGTCTCTGTCTGTCTTTCTGACGGACGCATCTCTTGTTTAGTACCTGCTACATTAGTACCAGCTACAATGATTGAATCCTGGACTGTCGTGGCCGTAGCATGCCCTTGGTGTTGTAATAGAAGTGGAATACAACAGTGATAATGATGATCAGTATGTATTGGTATATCAAGTCTCTTATCATCATGAGGCTCTAACGAATTGTCAAACTGCGAAGCGGGAAAAATTCCAGCTAGTAGTTGTACGTCCACTTACAATTGTAACGCTAATTAATAAACATACTTCATACTGTTTGTTCGTCTAATATATTCCACCGACAACGACAGCAAATATATTTAAGTTACATATATATATGCTACACATAATAAAGTTCAATTTAGTTATTTCAAAATTCAACTATTAATATCTTATGCATAATGCGTATCTCACGTCATCATATCCCGTGCTATCCATTAATAGGCAATTACAATTTTGTTATTGTAATATTAAGTTAATTACTACTATGTCGATATTATTATTATTTTACTTTATAATATTGTGATATTGATAATGTTAATTGAGTGCCAATATTTAAAACACATTTCGTAATACTTGATATTATTGGTGATATTCGTATTACCGCTGAAAGTAAGTACAGTCCCGTTTTATTATAGCAATTTATTATGAAGCACAGGCCATTTTTATTCTCAATTTTCCTTCAATGTTACCAATACGGTTAAATTATAATTAAATCTATGAATTTAAGGATACAAACATATGATAAAAGAACAAGTTTGATGATGAATCAATGACGCAATTTAAATTAAAAATCATATAAATATAAGATAAAATATTGTTATTAACTTGAATTGGCTTTTAAAACTTTAAAACTCGAATGTAATCAGCATTGTTTTTAAGAACTATAATCTTTGTACTTATATACATTTTCATTTACGTGAAAATACTCTCAATACTGTGAATGTTTGAAAATAAAAACCTTTTACACATGAACAATTTAAAAAGTTACAAAAGACAATTGTCCTAAAAAAAGAATTAAGACTACTCGTATTTCTCAATAACGTTCCAAGTAACATCACTGAATGCAAAATACAATGAACGCCGAAAAAAAACCACAATTTTTAAACGAAAATTTGCCGTAACCACGTAATAATGATGTAATTTCCTTATGGAATTCACGAGATTCGACCTTAAGACCTCCATTTACGTCAGACCACCCCGGTCGAGTGACCTTTGCTTGACATTACATCGTTAACAATAATACAACATTTTCACTGACCTTCTTCTCCAAGAGCCCTATGGTTTCAGCGGTGTCGATCGGTTTCTTTTCAGACATGTTTCACACAGCTTTATTTTGGATATGTTCGTAAAATCAGAGCAATATTTACTGCAACCGCTCGCGTGTTGAGCACTCTGTCAGTCACCCTTGTACTAGCTCACGCTTGCGCAGTAGACTCTAGTGTGTTCGGGACCCCTGCTCGCTACACAATAGTCCCAAACAATATTAGAGATCCGTGGGCCCCTCAGCTAACTTCAAACGCGCATCCTCTTGTAAACGTCCATGCAGTTGGATAAAGCAAGTGAAAATCAAATTAGCAGGGTCAAAGAACCTGCATATGATATGGCTTACTTCGATTTTCTATTAGCGTTAGCCTAGTTCATGTGAGCGGTAACAAGATTGTCCTATTATATGAACTTTGGTATGCGTTGCGAATGTTAAGTATTTCTCTTGTAAATGGTTGTATTTACATAAAGGACACTTTAAATTTAATATATGTATAATGAAATTATTTCATTAATATAATTATTTTTATTTCATATTACATATGAAAGGATATTACAAATTGTCAAGTTTATAATTGTTTTTAAGTATAATAATAAAATAGTATTTTGCTAATGTAAATAAACTGCAAAATAATTGTGGCATCAAGCAGGACATGTACTGCTGATATACAGCATATATAGATATAGGTGGCGTGGCTTTAATAGCCTACCTCATTAAATTCAAAACTAATTGAAAAAATATTAAATGGCTCGTATCCAACAAAAAGGCCTGGTCGATGTTAACATGAATGCAGTCAACATAAATATCGGTCGGAGCGGACTGAGGAGGTCGCCTCTAACCCATGTGTATACATTAACTGGCAACTACACTCTCCGACTGAAACACAAATAGTCCTATAGACAATTACTTCACGATAGAATAGATATAATAGATTACAATCTTTCTCGTATTCAATCTAATACAGGCTGGATCGGAATAAAATACAATTTTGACTAGGTTGACCTGTGATAGTATTTGAATTTTATTTCTCTATTATAGGCTTCGAAGCTTAATAAATGAGATGACAAAAATATATTATTTATTAGTATAATTGTTATACATATGTGATGTACATACATATATAACACCACTGTAGGTAGTTGCAAAGATTTGATCGTCGGTTAGTGTTCGATAAAATGTTCCTTACAATAAATGATATCGACAATAATTTCATCAGTACGTCGTATATATCACAAGGAAGTAGTTCCGTATCCTGCCGCAACGCGGAAGGCTAATACCTGCAATGTGATATGCAACTAAATGTTCTTCCCTGAGAAGTGGCCGTGGCGTCTATCGGCCACTTGGGTGATTAAGCGATCAGCACATGACGGAAAATATTTTTATATTATCGTCATGAGTTGTACGGCCCGTTGACCGAATGGTTAGTAATTTGCTAAACCTAGTGTTGCAGGTTCGATTCACATCCTGGACAAAATTTTATTATGATAATCACGAGAGTTTGATCTGTATATGGGGTTAAAATTATTACACACACAATAAAATGCAACGTAGCCTGAATATATACCGTAGCATTCATGTTAATATAAAACTTTTTTATTATAATCATACAGAACCCACAACGCGAACGATTTAGACTTGCCCGTTCCCTGTATGTTTGAACGTGATAACCTCTCAAGTGTTATCACAATTCGAAAAACCGCGAGCTTCAACACCCGTGGTCTGTAATTAATCAGCTAATGTAATCGCAGTCCAAATAGTTGTTATCGACTATTAATAAACCGCGCTATTATCAATATTTGTCCAGTAGCTAAGTACCTACACACAAAACAAAATCGATGACAACACAAATTGTTCTTCCAGTGCCCTCGCATTGCTGAGGACTATCTGGAACCATTTAGTTATTTTACAACAATTTTGAAAATTTTGTCAATTTATCTGTTTTATTCACGTATCATTTTTCAGGATAGCCCGATGAGTCGCCGCGATCGGCGGAAGCTTATGAAGAAGAGTCTTGGATGTGTTCAAACTACTTCAAACTAGTAGGGCTATGCAAAAAAACTATATGTCAATGAAGTCCTTACCGTAAACTCATTAAATACCCAACACCCCTATGTGTCTGAAAAATTAGATTTGTTTTTTTGTAAAGTGTCTGTCTGGAGTAACCGCTACATCGTATTACCTAACCCCATATAAGACTTTAAGTGAAAGTTAGTTCACTTATAATGAACAGTATTAGTAAGTATTAAGTGTTAACAGCATGGCTAAGTTCTGACTGTCCTGCTAGTTCCTGAAAGCAAAGTTGCTCTCTCATACATGTACACACCATTACGCAAGCTACAACTGTTGTCAAGAAAAGACAACCTTCGGCCTTTATATTGCTCCAGACAGAACAAAGTAGAATTCCGAGCTTGTCCAGACCATATTTTATAAAAGCCTCCATTCTGTAGGCGATGTAAACCAAAGTTCACACCTTCTTGGAGGACCAAATCTCTTCTTATTGGTGCAAAGAAACCAATTCACTGTTTATGTTGGTCAGCCGCAATTCTAAATGATAATTACGACACGTGTCAGTCTAGTCCTAGCCATCGCATGATGAAGCTGTATGTAATAAGGGCGAAACATTAGCACCTAGACATTACCTACGAACATTGCCTTTCAAGTATTGCCAGGCATTTGAGAGCATAGGTACTGCAGGAACAACGGATTTCCTGGACCTCACATCACACAAGTCCTGTGCAATGCGTCCATTTTATCGTTGCACTATTGAAAAGGAGTCTGCTCTCCGCATGAAAAGGGTTAAGGTCGTAATGTAACACGGTGGCCAAATGCGAGTGGCAGACTTCACACATGTTAGGGAACATTATTCACAACTCAACTGTGCAGAATTTCTTAGGATTTCTTTCACTGTCAGAGCGAGCGATATCTTAACTTATATACACATTTTGTGTAAAGGTGTTAAACTCATGGTGTGGGAATCTATTACTGCCTATTAATATTACTTTATATATATTTAAAAAAAAAGGGACTGAGTGATTATATTTGTTCATATCACAAAATAAAAACTAAATATCCGGCATGTTATGTCACATCACGTCAACGCAGTCAAAATATTGACGTTGATATCAAACAACAAATGGTTAGATAAATGTGTAGTTGAAAGGCCAATGTAATTTATATTCACGATAAAATAGCGCAAAATAATGTGCAAACGCGTCGAATCTGTCGAATCGTCGGTCACGGAGTTATCGTTGTTGAATAGCATTGACTTGTTAGGGTTATATAGCAGTAAATAAATTAATAAAGTAGTGAACATAAGAAATAAAAGTAAAACAATAATAACAATAGCAATAAAACACAATAATCAACATCAATTTAGCGGTGAAACGTATAAAAGAGATGGAACGAATATCGTAAATTTAAAATAAGCAGCACCTGTTACTTTCTCACTGTATTGTAATATTTAGAACGCTATTCAATTGGATCAGGCGTTACCTTGCAAAATATTATTATTGTGTATAGCTTTGCATCCATCCGCGGAGAGGTCCTGGGCTCAAATCCCGGGTCGGACATTATCAGATTTTTCTAACTTACATTTTATTGTAGTGGCTCGGAATCTGGATATCTGCCCGGTTTAAGACAATAGGCTCACCACCTATTCCATGATGGGACGTAATCGTAACTGAGGAAACGTGGGAGTGTATACTACACTCCTTTGTCTACTTCTACAAGAATTATAGGCGTCACGTTACATTTATTTGATAAAAAACTTCTTTTCCAAGGTGCTGTTTTTGCAATCTATATAATAAAATTATTTGGACAAGTTCATAAGTACTCTTAAATTTATCTAATGTAATATTTGTATATCGGTACATTTTGTAATTTTCGAAGTGAGCACGGAACTAACAAATGGTCTCATGTGGTGAAACAAATATTTTACTAATTCTCGTTTATCTATATCGATCCACATGTTACTGAAGTATCAAAAAGAGATTATTTGAAATAAATAAGACATATTGAAAATTAATATTGTCAAATGTAGTCGAAGCCCTGAGTCGGTGCAAGATGGGGTCGCAACATTAATGATAATAAGTTATGTTCAGTGAAACCCTGGACTCTTTGATATAACGATGTGAATGTCAAGATGCGAGAAGGATGTATCAAAATCAAAAACTGCTATTGAAAAGTATAATTCGAATCCGGGATTAAACTGTTACATGTATGAATTATCTCATTTTGTTCTTACTATAATTAGTACTTATTTTATTTATATCCAGTCACAACTAATGTTCATTATTTTCAAAATTGTCTGTTATAAAGCGAATAATGCATCATTTAAATTGACGCCTGATTAACAAAACCTTACCATTATGGGGATTATGTGAAAATAAAAATGGCATACAGTTTTCATATAATTATATTCCATTTTACAATCAATTACAAACAAACAATTTATCATTTGGGGCCAAAATTCCTGATAACATTACACATTATATTTACACGAGCATATAACTAATTTAAACATACTTCAGATGGCATTAACTATAGTAATTATTGGTAATAATATCAGTCCACATCACAACTGTAATTCGCCTTAACCGTTACAAAAGTATCTATGTAGGGTTGCCAAAATAGCAATTTAGAGAAAAAATAATCATCAATCATGGCAAACATGAACACACTATTTTTAATTTTCTTTTTCAACGTATATTATATTTGAGTATTTTTAGTACAAATTATCATTCTGCGTTATTGAAATTCCAAAATCATTGCTATCGTCGGGGGACTAACTTGGCAATACGGCAATGAAAAAAAAAGTTAACACCGCACTGAAACAAGAATTAAATCAACATTTAAATTTTTTAACAACCCCACAGCATAACCGACTTACAAAACAACATTAATAATGTACGAAGTAATCGTACATCAATCGTTTTAAACATTACATACATACATTCATATTTCTTTTTTTTATTTATAAATATTCGCTTTGAATAAGCTGGCAAAGTTTTTTTATATTAAAATAATTTTTATTAGTAATAATATTCGAACAATATTAGGCTCTGCACACACGTTTTCCAAATACGATGACTGAATCAAATGGGTACACTTTATTCATATATTATTCTTATGACATTTGTAAAATTCTTTCGTACAACGTTTCGTCACTGCCCTACATTGATTTTTATAAGTTGCTAGTAAATTTCCACGTATAAATATCCTGAAATGTGGTTTGAAGCTGGTGTGTACAAAATAAATCTCTGCTTTTATGGACGTACAAATCGAAAAACTTAACACTTGGCCAAAACCAATATCATTAATCTGAAAATGTCATTTTAAACATTTTAAATAAAATATCAGTGTTTTATTACAAGTAGAGAATGATTAGAACTGTATCGAAAGAAAAGCGCCCAAAATAAAAAGTGATCATAGAATGTAGAAAACATTATAGACTAGCTTTAAAATAATTATAATTATATAACTATGAAGTAATACCAGCGACAGTGTTACATTCAAACGTAACGAAAGAAGACACGTCGCGATATACGACACTTCTGAGATTCGATACACTTAAAACAATACTTTTGTATAATTTTTAGACGTAACATGTTCTAGAACATCTTTTGGTTTAAGTAAAAATGAAATGTAATTACATGACATATCCAGAAATAATAGGGGATTGAAACAAATATCTCCACGTCACACTAATTAAGCAAGCAAAGGGACGCCATGCTCGTATTGTTCGAGAACATTCCAGGACTGCGGCACGAGTGCGGAGCCAATCCCCCCTCCCCCCAGCGCCGCGCTGCTCACTCTTTATTTATTAAGAAATTTGACATTTTTAGTGTCCACTTAAAAAACAGATTTTACTTTTAACCTCCGAATATTTAGTTTCTGTGTAGTAATCTAGTAATACAGGACCTTTTTCTCAATCTTAGAACCCGGCCTTACAAAGGTGATCGATAAATATTCTGTATATCGTAGTAAAGAAGACAACAGGTGAAAATCATCTGATGACTTATATTAATATAAAATATTTCAACTATAAATCAAAATATACAAAACAAAATTTATTTTCAAAATTATCAACCCAGTGATTTAGGTGATATGCGATATAATTACAAGTGACTGAGGTCAGGTTGCTCGGTACAATATTGCCGTGTAAAAAATATTAAATTTTGATCTGTTTCCAATTCACATTATAAATCTCAATAAGTAATATTATAGATTTAATATTCAACGCTAACATTATATTTGAAAAGGTATATTATTAAAATAAATTTAGTGTCACAATATACACGCAGTATGTAACATTTAATAGAGCTACAATTAAAAATATTTTTTCTCGAACGTTCTTCGATAGTTTTCGTTAACTATTAGGCCGGTTTACTACTCGTTGCTTCTGTCGCGCTATATTTATATATCTAAATACTAACATTATTTGCCTATAACATAATTAATTATATTATAATTGACCATTCATCATTTATATTTAAATTTGTTTATTTACAAACACTGGACTATTAGAACGAATGCATTGAAATGTCTACATTATAACGCAACGTTACGTTACGCCTGCAATCCCCGAAGAGGTAGGCAGAGGAGTACATTCCAAATTTTGCCAGTGACGTTTCATAATAATCACAATATATTATCTACACACACATACACATGTACATGGACACACACATACATATTCAAAAGTGAATTGTTTAAGATTTCATATATTATTAAATAAAAAATTATTAGTAAATCGTTTAATATAATGCTCATATTAGTATTGAAAAAGACCATATAGTCGGGGACAGTGCAAATCCGCGTATCTAGCATTGGGTAATCCCACACATCTGATGTAGCCAAATTTGAATTTCGCACGCAATTCAATTAAATTAACCACTTTAATGGATGATCTACGTTAACAATACAAAGAGCCCATCAAATATTACTTTCCATGTAAAAATGAGTCCAATTGTCCTTACAACAAGAAAATTATAAAGTTTTAACGTTCCCCTGTAAAATTTTATATATTGCAGATCCGCCCATTTTACCAACGCTTCATAAGCGGACTTGCGCTTCCCCGACATTATTATTATCACATTATGAGAATGACTAAGCACATGCAAGATTTCAAATTGAAAAAATCTATCAAAGTTCAAGAAGGAGAGAAAGATAATCGTATTTCTATTGAGAGGCATTTTTCTTCTCTCAGAGCATTCACAATCTACTGCCTAAAGATATAGAGTTGAAAATCAATTAAGTTTAACGTGGATAATTTTTTTAAAATTACAAATTTAGTTTTGCGGTTAGCTAAAAAGTGTTTCAAGTGTTATTTATTATATAGAGTTATATTTACACATACACTTTCTTCTCGGTACGTCCTATTTTTTTTAAGGATAACTATGACGGAACGCCTCGTGTGCCGGTGTGCCATTTAGGAAATATGTGGGCTGTTGATTTCGTAATGCATAATTTGGGCAAACCGTTCTACACGGTACGATAAAAACAAATCTATTGGACTAACTGGACAGACGGTCACGCGTGACGCGAACGCACTTTATATTAATTAAATAGATAAATCGATACATTGATATGTTTCGAAAACTTTACGTCGCCACCTCTAACGTCCGATTGCGATAAAAAAACGCTTATAATTATCTCTAAAATATGAATTATTACATTGATTTAACTAAACATATACAATACAGTTATCCAAAATAAAATAATTAGCGGTATAACAAACATCTATTCTTTATATGTAAATACGAGTATAATAGATAATCGGCACAATATTTTTCATTTTACATACCTACATATATATACATTTTTAAGACGTACGTTGCTCGCGACCTGCACGTGCCTTTACCATACATTACATCTCCTGAACAAGTAGCACCTGATAATTCCATGAGTCCTATCTAAGAGATAGAGTTTAGAAAAAGATAGATCTTTTTCTAAACTCTAACGGCGAGAAATAGAAAACGCCAAGTGATAGACGGATGTTCAAGAAACATGTGATACCCGAGGAGCTAACCAGATATTGATAGGGAGTATTTGCACGACACAGCCTATAGGGAGATCCCATATGTCTTATGTTCAAACATTTATCCCGTCTTCAAATCATCCGATATCAAATTTTTCCCAACTATCACATTGTTTATATTGATCAAATAAAATGGACCAATGTAAACGTAACATGACGCTTATAATTCCCGAAGAGGTAGGTAGAGAAGCGTAGTACACTCCCATGTTTCACCAGTTCCGTTTACGGCCCATTATGTAATAGGGGTGAGCGTCCCGCCC
>DWDU01005182.1:0-10183 GCA_018245575.1 Jemadia suekentonmiller
TTTGGTATCATAATCCTATATAACTTTCTTCTTCGTATAGGTCGAATTGTTCGTTAATTGTTAGGCGGTACGAAGTTCGCTGGGTCAGCTAGTAATAGTATAAAAGTAATGATAAATCATCTTATTTTGGCAATAGCGTCACCTAGTATACATCGTCAAACTACGTACTGTAAGACAATGTTGATGAGCTAGTACTGTACTGGTATTCCAACTAATAGATGGCGCTGTCAATAAGTGAAGTTCAGAGCAGCAGAATAACAAATAGTTTTTTTGTAATGTATCAAAGGAGGCTACAGAACGAGACTGAACTGCAAAGTATGTTTATGAAAAGCCAAAAAATAAACCCGAGCACGAAAGGTAAAATCTGAGGAAAAATATATGCTCTTTACCTTTTTATACCGAGGAATAAACCTATGCCTAGAAGATCTATGTGTTATGAGGTACAATGTTTAACCGTAGTTTCGTCAGGTTCACTCTGACCAATGTAAAGAAGCTGAAGATGGATGTTACCATTAATAATGAGCACCTCGAATTAGTGGATGAAACAGTTTTCTTGAGGATAAATATAGATCATAAGTTAAAGTGGAATGGAGCGCTCAAATATCTTAGTCTATGTAGTAAACTCGGATCCGCACCTTAAGTATACTGTAAAGAAAATTAGACAACTTACTAATATAGCCACTGCTAAGCTCGTTTATTTAAGCTACTTTCACAGTATAATGTCGTATGGTATTTTACTATGAGGTAATGCTGCAAGCATTAAGGCCATTTTTGTCCTACAAAAGAGAGAAATTGAATAAGAGCTATTTATAATCTTCGATGTTGGAAATCCCTACGAGAACTGTTTCAAACTATTAAAATTTTGACTGTGCCTAGCTAGTACATTTATGAAAATATTATGTATGCAAGAAATAACTATTTTAATTTGGTACAGAATAATAGTAGAGGTAATCGTAATACAAGAACTAGTCATAGTCAATCAAATTATTACGATAATATAATATAAGTACAATGTTTGTTTTTTTTTAAATCGGCGTCAGCCTACCAAACGACGCGGTAAATTTGTCAGTCTGTAAAGTCAAGAAATTCGTTAAGGTTCGATTATGTCAAAAAGCCTATTACTCAATGCAGATTACATACAAGACAATAGATGTTTGGAAATGAGTTGCTATAGTTCTAAGGCTGAAATTATGATTTACATTTTAACATAAGTGCTTCTCTTAAAAGATGCAGTGGCACAACTACGGAGTTTCTGTCGCCACTTCTTCTCTATAGCGGGACCTTTTCCGAAGCGGTGATAGTTTCATTTTGATGTACAAAAATTGGTTCATTAACCAATTTTACATAAATGAAATAGGATATTTGAACATGAATATAATGAATATTTTGGAACTATTCAACTATGTGGTTAAAAAATTGCAAAAACACAGTAAGCGTTATAGAAAAACATAAAACTATCGATGTGTCCGTAACGGTGCGCTGACATGACGTGCCTCGCGGTTCCCTTTTAGTTGCAGGCTATAAATACTCTGTAATATCTCTCCTTCCCACACGTCCCGTCTGCCGCTGTGATGCCATTACTTTCATTAAGTTATTTAGTATCAGTCGGTCACGTGCAGTACTTTGATCACAGACCAATGCGACGTAACGGTTGCATTTAAAATATCGCCGGTCAACTCGGCTGCTTGGTTCAACCTCTCTACCTAAGTTATGATGAGTGAAAGAAACACAGACGTGTAGGCATTTTATTATTACTCGAGAAATTGAAATAATTCATTAGACTCAATATGCACCTTTTCCATAAAGTATTTTAGGTTCCAAATAATGACAGCCTAACTGGTGGTGTTCGTTGCAAGCGCGACTGCCTATCGAGAGGTCCGGGATTTAAATTCCAGGTCGGCCACTATTGGATTTTCCAATAATGGCTCATTGTCTGAACATGTGCCCGATGCATGGCAATAGGCTCACCATCTATTCCATAGTGGGACGTAAACGTACCTAACTCGTGAAACGTGGGAGTGTACTACACCACTGTGCCTACCTCTTCGAGAAATACAGGCCTGTTGTTACGTTATTTTTTTCTAAATTGATTGGAAATCAATTAATTGATTGATTCCGAATCAACTTATACAAAACACATATTCCTATAAGGGAAGAACCTTTCTCAAATATCCATCTAGTGCAATCACTGTATCAACATTTTGTATTGTACAGCCTACAGCTATCCACATGAGAGTAGACAGCCGCCCGAAGAGTGGCGCGAAGCGAGCGCGGAGTATAGTTACGTAGCCTTGTGAGCTTATTTACATGTTATTGTTATATATGAGATACATCTGAAAATATTTCAAGTTTATCATATGTACGGGACATGTCTCAAGCACCTAATTATTTATAATAATCTGGATCCTGCTATATAATTTATAGTCGTGACGTCGTCCGACTCGGTAACATTTAGATTATGTTATAAGATTATTATTAAAAAGCGTGACACCACATCTGTAATCTCTGAAAGGTAGTACACCTACTCCTACGTTTAAACGAGTTAGTTTCCTTTTACGTTTTACAGTTACGTTTTTTTACAAAAACGCTCACATTTTTCTAAAGTGGATTACAGACTTGTGATCCCTACACTAGGATAATACATTTAAAATGTGTCACATAGTTAAACAGTAGTGCGGGCGGCGCCTTGGATATGTGCAGCAGCCACGCGCCGCGGTCGGCCAGCGCCGGGATTAGAAGGTAAAAGCCACGTTGAAAAGTGTATGACAGCGTAGAACCTGCATACACGGATCGCTAAATAAGTAAAAGGCGCCGGGACATTACGAATAGGTATAATATTATAAAATATTTTCAGCCTATCAGAACATAATCCTAGGGGATGTAACTGATATTTACAGAGATAAAAGAGAGGCGGACGGCGCGGGGCGCGGTCAGTCGTCGGGCGGCGGGAAGCCGCGCGCCGGCTGCGGGTCGTGCGGCGACGCGTGCGGCGCGGCGTGCGGCGACGCGTGCGGCGCGGCGTGCGGCGCGGGCGACGCGGCGGGCGACGCGGCCGGCGACGCGCTGCCCAGCGGCGACGGCAGCGTGGCGTACACGGTGGGGCGCGGCGGCAGGTAGGAGGGCGCGTACGAGTCGCTGCGCGGGTTGTAGAAGGGCGAGTCGTCGGCGCAGCAGTCGAGGTTGGGCGAGTAGGGCGTGGCGGCGCCGCAGGAGGGCGCGTCGTCGCTGGGCCGCCAGGCGGGCGCCACGGGCGCGTACACGGTGCGGCGCGGCGGCGCGGTGCCGGGCGCGTGGTGCGACGACGGCGCGTACGCGTCGGACCAGCGCGCCTTGCTGGGCGTGAAGTCGCCCTTGACGTACAGCTGGATGGGCCGCCGGAAGCCCTTGCTGGCGTGCTGCGGCGTGCCGAGGATGCAGCACTTGCTGAACCCGACCTCCGGCGACAGCAGGTAGTCCCGGAACTTGTTGGGGAACAGTTCGATCGAGTTGAAATTCTCGTAGATGGTGGGCTAAAAACATATAACGTAATGATTATTTAAAATCAGTAAGTATAATAATACGTCGACTAAGTGCAAGACTTCAAAGCTTCCTCTGTGTACTTCAACAGATCTAGGTATGTACAACTTGCGATATCGGCCCGAGTCAAAATCATAACCAATTCATCCGATACCCGCAGCGCCGGGAGTTTAAACAGCTCTCCTTGACGTAATCGAAGAGAGAGAAATACTCTAGGCCGTCCCTCTCATGGAAAGGTCACGTGTCTTACGCCACTTCGGAACACGGTCGATTTGTTTGATGATACATTCAAGGGGAACATAGACAGGAACAAGCACAAAAAATAAATCAAACAAAACTACTGCTGCTAAAGGGATAAATGTACCGTCAACCGCTTCTTCTTCTTGTAGCTGGCCCAGTTCTGCGCCTCCAGCACCAGCTTGCCGCCCGGGCGCAGGTCGGCGAACATGCGGCGGAAGGCGCGCTTGAGCCCCGCGTCGCCCCAGTTGAGGTGCAGCCACTTGGTGGTGGACAGGCACAGGATGAGGTCGAACTGCGCGCCCTCGGCGCCCGCGCCCGCCGCCTCCTCCCGCGGCACGTAGTTGCCCTGCAATTAGTCACACTTCAGTCAATACTGGTTCATCGACGACTGTTTTTATTAATTCATATTAGTACACGTGAGCTCGATCGATTAAGTTCTCTAGCTCGTGGGACCGGTGGCCTTCAAAACACGAGAAGGTGGTCAGCGGTGAAGCGGTACCGGCGGATGTGATGGCGTTCAGTAGTCTCTATTATTAGCCCAAGTAACCAGATGTTTCACACTTGTCAGTTCCTATGACATATAGTAAAGAGGTCCTTGTATGTCCTTTGTTGTGAGGCTTCAGGCACAGAACATATTCATCTTATTTGTATGCTATATATGAAGTAGCAAAACGAAAACAAAATGATATAGAAAAAGGAATGGCAAGTATTTTCTACTCTGGTTACTATTCTGAGCAAAAGCCCCAGCAAGCAAAGCATACACATGTACAGCCTATGAAAATATTTGTACACAGGTCAGTTTAATACACATTACAAAGATGCATATAAATGAGATTGTAAGCATAACTATTATATCACATTGTTAGTTTATATATTTTTATGAATGATATTTGCATGTAGAACATAATTCTATCTACACATTATGTATTTATTGAGGACACAGTAAAGTCTGCTTAAATTCATTGTTTGTATACAAGCAATAATAGTAACGGTTTGAACTTTGACCTCTCACTCTGGGAGCTCTGGTTCAAATCCTAGTGTGCATCTCTTTACAAAATCTTTTAAGATTAACTATCACTTGCTGTACTTGTGAAGAAAAAAATATCGCGAAGAAACCTGCACACCTTAAGAGTCCACAAATTGTTCCCTAAGCTGTGTGAAGTTTAGCGTGTGGGGTAGTTGGAGGAGTGTAGTACCGTTCCATAATTCACCAGTTATGTTATAAGCTTCACCTTAGAACAGAGGGTAAACCTATTGTCAAACACCAGGCACAAATCCAGACTCTGAATTACTATCACGAATTTAAAATTAAAATGATCCAATAATACTTGAACTAAGGGACAAACCTATGACCTGTTGTATGGCAGTGGTGCTTGCTGGTTGCTAGAACAATTTGACAGACAATTTACTAACAAAATAACTCACTTGCTTAAATGTTACGTTATATGGGAATGTTAAAGGAGTAGTTTCTGGAGCTGGAGCCGGCGCCGCCAGCGGACCATACAACATTGACATAGATGTTGGAAAGAAAAACTGTCCATTTTCCTGCTTATTGACCGCTTTGCGGTTTTTCCTAGGCCTCCTCACTTTTCTTCCACTCAAATTCTTCTTGGAATCTTCATCTTTGTCTCGCTTTTGATCCAAATCAACATTGCTGCAGTCATCACATTTTTCCTCCTTGTACTTATCACATTCTGACTTCTTGTTTTCAACTAGTTGTAACTTCTTTTCATCATGTGTCTTTGAATTTTCAGTCGGGACTGGCACAAAGGATTTAAGGTTTTTTCTAGCTCGTCCTGAAATAAAATATATACAAAATATCACTTCTCTCTTCTACATGAGGTAATAATGAGAAAAAAGCATGTCGTGGTATGGCATGGCCAGCCTAGGTACAGCTAAATGCCCTGGTCGCCTGTGGGTAGCAGTGTCGACGGTACAAGAAGTTGTGCCCTGCGATCCCCAAGCCACATTCCCAGTGTAGCATTATGGGCATAGCTGCTGAGGGGAGGCCCATAGGCATATTGCATCAGCCTGTTGCAGTCCACCGCTGGACATATGCTGTTAAGATGATGTATAATTGAGTATACATTAATATTTTAGATATCAGTCTCACTAACAATCAGTCACACAATTCTGCATCTCAACACACTATAACGAGTATTAAGGAACAGGGCTGTCAGGTTCTAAATAATGTAATGAATTATAATAACTAGTTACCTATAAGAACTGAATCAATATCTATCCCAACTACAGATTTAGCACCAAGAGTACGAGCCACTGCAATTGATATGTGGCCAACGTTACAACCAATATCCAGAACATCCTTGTTGTGGAAGAGGTGCCGATGCATCTCAAACACCTGCAGACGAATGTCCATCATTGCATTCAAGTTCCGGTAACCATAGTACCTGAAATTGCATAAGATTCATTTTATACATTTAAAAGTACTGATTATTAAAAATAACAGACAATTATTCTCCAAATTAATTAATTGGTATAAACATTAAAGTTAGAAAGTAACTTTCAGATACTTATCACATATTTTAAGACAACTTACCAGCAGTGCAGTGGCCACTTTATAAGAATGGGTTGCATTGACTGCAACATTTTTGTATTTCAAGTATATAATAGATCTTATTATGTCAAGTACATTATTCATCTCCCTAACAATTCTCTTCTGTCCATACATATAATGAAAAATATTTAGCAATAAAATAATATTAAATCATGTTAGCACACATAAACACTAGAAAATATATGTTTTGTCCCAATATCTTAATGTATTTTATACAAATGTAGTAAACAGAGAAGTATGAACATTTAAATATATCTATAACTGGAGAACGATCAAACTGTGACTACACTTATCCAACAATTTTGCATAGCTTGTACATCAGCTGTGAACATGAACACAACACTCCCCCCGGGGTAAGTGCAAGTCAACTGACTTCCCATTTCATTACATCCTATAGGAACTATGCCAATTAAATGAACCTACACTTTATATAAATTCACATACCTGTCATAGTTGCCAAACTGGTATCTTGTATTTTTGGCATGAAATGTTGGTAACTTTTGTTCTCCTTCAGATAAGCTCTTTGGCTTGGTGCGATGAGGGGAAGCAGGGCGATCAGGAGCCACTGTGCGGGGCTGGGGGCGTGCTCTCATCCATGCACCAGGTTGGGGCACTACTGGGCTTACTATCTTATCTAATGAATCCATACGCCTCAACTTTTTAGTATCTTTCTGTTTTTGTGTGCTATTTTCACTCTCACTGCAGGATCTCTTTCGTGATTTCGATGTTGAAGGCTCTGGAGGTAGAGGCTCTTTAATACCTTCCTCTGGTGGAGCTGTCACCTCAACTGAGGGTGTAACATTTTCAGTTGTGCGCCGTCTAAGCCTAGGTTTCTTACGAGGCTTTCTCTGCTGCATCTCCAGCCTCTTCTCGTATTCATCATTATCAAGAGGCTCCATTAGATTTAAGGGGTCCCTGATATTAGGGGGAATTATTACATCGATTTTTGCCTTATGTCTTGGAGGTGTTGGCAAAGGTGATGATTCAGGCGTTACTGCGTTCATTGCCCGATTAATGTCCTCATCTTGCAAGCTGTTTAGATTTAAAGGATCTGATATGTTGCCACCAAGAAGAAATTTTGTAGGAGGAATAAAAACATCCTTACGGGGTCTCTTGTAAGGAAGAAAAAACTTAGATATAGAAGGGAAGCTTTGTGCTCGTTTCCTGCTTTGTTTGAATTTTGTGCCTTGATGGACCCTCCTAACCGCGGCCCTTTCGGTACTATCTTTAGAGGGCACATGGTTTTTTTTACCATGGCGAGACTTCTTTTTCGCTTTCTTAACACACGGAGCAACCACGTCACCATCTTTGGCATTAGCTTCACCACTAGGCAGGTCTGCGCTAGAGCTAATATTTAACGATGGCTCTGCTGAATCAATTGGTTCGTTCTCAGATATATCACCTACATCGTTTTCATTGTTAGTTATTTCACTTTTATTATCACAAGCAGGTACGTTCTCTTCGGAACTGCCCATTGTAAAATAATTCACATATTACAATTTTATTGTAACCCAAATCAAATTTACCGCCACTCCGGTTCTAGCAAAATGTACAAGGACATCCGTCAATGAGTGATAAACAGGTTTAACAATACGATTGTTTTCGCCACTGAATAATTTTTATATAGCCTAATATCTACAAACGTTCGTATTACTTAATATAAAATTATCCTACAGTCTAATAGCTAAGTATATCGTAAAAACAACACAGTACTCTAAATCATAACCACACCACACACGAAACGAAACAACTAAGCCAGAAAATGGCAATTTGACATTTTTTTTTAGTGTTGCCTGCCTAATTATACTTAAGGCGAATAATGTCTTTTTATACCTGTACTGATTCAATTGGAACGTTAAAAGTATAATGTTCGCGAGTCAGTGTAAGTAATGTAAAAATGTAGTTATATAACTATATTAAGATTTAAGTTACAGAGAAAGATTCAAGTACAAAAAAACTACTAATGAGCTTAAGACAAGCTGGCAGGTTAAAGATACATATGTGACGCCAAAGTAACCCCTTTTAATTGGTGACAGACATGTAAACAAAGTTTTGCATAATATACTATATACTATATTTGTCCTAGTTAGATGAAGCTGCCGACTTGATTCAACAACATTTGTGCATTAATATTATTCTCATAGATGTCATCCAGAAATTGAAAAGATTTTGAGAAGACAGTATATCGCATCAAGTCTTTAACGTTTTAATGCCCCATTTTCTTACGTTTATATTTAATGTAGTAGGCCTTAAAAAATAATATTGTAAAACTACATCAGCTGTGGCTGTAGCTTAGGTGACAATTTATAAATATTTGAATGTACATATATTGCTTTACAGTTACGTCTGGCTAGATACGCCAGTTGTATAGAAAATAACTCGTCTAACGTAAGGCTCATTACAACTCTCACTAGGGCAGACTCGAAAGGAAAAGTCGCAACATACATTTATATTTTAATGGGATATTCTTTTTCCATTAACTAACATACGCATTTGTACAAAAAAAAACGTAACATCACGCCTGTAATCCCCGCATTTGTACAATTTTTAGCCTTTTCAGTCTGGACTTGTTGTGCTCGATGTATGGCAATAGGCTCACCCCTTATTCCTTAGTGAAACGTAAACATAACTGGTGAATCCTGGAAATGTACTGAACTCCTCTGCCTAACTCTTCAAGAGTTACAGGCGTGACATTACGTTTTTAGACTTTTCGTTCAATCATTTTTACTATCCATATTCATTGAAAAGACATTGCTACCATCATAAATAAAGTAAAAGTCCCTTTTACCAATAGGTATAAAATTGATATTATATTTTATTCATAACAAATTTGATTACAGATTACGTAAAGATTTAATGGCTGTTTGTTAAGGGGTCATCTTTCAGTTTATTAAATAAAAAAATGTAAATATATAAAGGTCAAGTTGTAAAAATGATAAATGTCATAGGTATGAGACACTATTCTATTTAGTTAATAAAATAGGAAATGACATTTGTTCCTGAATGTTTAATAAAATAAGATAATAATTGTTTTATAATAAAGAAAGCATCGTACTACAAAAAAAAATATATAATGTTACTAATACAAACGTTTTTCGTATGTGGCAACTTAAATACATTAGGCAAACGACTGAATAGCCGGTATTATTGTATTCGAATTTTGAATTATATGTCCGTTTTACACTACGAGACTGATTGTTGACAAAAGTAAAGATAGTGTATTTGTGGTGCGTGTTTTAATTTGATGCAGTATATACAATTATCACGGTTAGTAGTTTTAAAAATACCCATTGTTTATTATTTAAAACCAAGTCTTTTGTACTTTAATAACCAGAAATACGTATCCAACGTGTACGTTAATAATATACAGTAGTAAGAAGAACGTGCATAATATACAGTAGTAATAATGTACAGTAGTAAGAATTATGTTTATTTTACTATTAAAGTTCATTGATTTAATGGCAGAATTACCTCCCGTTTCTTTTCATTTAACATTCATGCATTACATGTATATTTGTTGTGTCTATTTTATCACCGTTCAAAAATATTATTATGGAGTAACTGTTATTTAATATATTTGCAGATGTCTCGCATTCCAAAACTGCCGTCAACTGCTACAAAAGAAAACCGACCCGGTTTATTAAATGCACGGGCCATAACAAGGACCATCGCGCACGGACTCAGCGATGCTGAGAAGAAGAACTTGCTTTTGAATCATACTAAGCCTCTACGCCAAAACACAACTGCTGCAGCACCAGCGTCAGCAGCGCCGCGACTCAAGAGAGCTGCAACAGCCCCTACTGCTATCAGTGTGCCTTCAAAAGTTGTTAAATATGAGAGAAAGCCTGCTAC
>DWDU01005183.1:0-10183 GCA_018245575.1 Jemadia suekentonmiller
ACCCGGGAATCGAACCCAGGACCTCCCGATCGGCAGTCGCACTTGCAACCAACACGACCAACGAGGCAGTCAAACGTTTAACACGTCATCATTGAAACGTTTCATAACATCCACGAGCGCGGAGACACGTCGCGCGCTGCATACGAACGTGTGACACTAGAAATTTTCGTGCAGTGCTCGAACTTTCCGCTCTCAGGGGACTGAGATTATCGAGTTAAGAGAGAGATTGCTATTCGTCTTGGCGCGGCTTGATGAGTGTAAGCGGGCGAGTAACTTCGACGGAGCGGAGTGAGCGTACGCGTAATTATACCGTTTTCGCGTGCTTGCTTCTTAGCGCTGTTGTTATTAATAATGATTAAGGGAATGAACGCGTCAGGGTAGCGCTCGGGTGGTAATTGGACATCTCACCACTGATTATTGTATTACAAACTTTCTTAAATGATTTTTTCCTATTTAAATTTGCTAGTTGTGGCTCGGAGTCTGGAAATGTGTCCGGTGTACGGCAATAGACTCACCACCTATTACATACAAGTAGCGGGACGTAAAGGTACCTGGTGAATCATGGGAGTGTACTACACTCCTCTGCTAACCTCTTCGGGGATTACAGGCGTGATGTTACGTATACTAGATGTTTTCATTAAGATTTTGTGCTGATTCAAAATGCACACATCAAACATATTGATAATGAACAAACACAAACGTAGACACTTATAGGTACTTTTCACTGCATTATTGTGTTAATTATTGAATCTTAAAGGAGAATGAAGGATAAATTAACTGACCAGAGATTGTGCAGTTTCCTGCCACCTGCCTGCAACCTGTGGAATGCTTTCCAATCAATCGCGCCGGCAAAGCATTAACAACAGCTCGGATCGACATCAAAAATCAAAAAATCAAAATCAGGATATTTATAAGCGATATTTATATGGACAGCAAATAGCATGAAGGGTAAAAACTAAATGTTCTTCTGTATTATGCAACTAACACGTAGATACAATGCAAAGGAAATACATAAATCGTTTCTGTAAATGGTGCTCTCATTTTTTGGTACTGATAAAAATCTCAATCACAATTCATGTATTGCAATATGTTCTAAGATTTATTTAAAATTTTTGTTACAAAGTAGGTATACTTAAATTGCATTCAGGACTATTTGTTACCCGTGACTTCGTTCGCGGAGAATATTAAATAATTCCTGTGCTACTAATCCATCATGTCTCATTTCCCTCTTAGCAGCTAATTTGATAAAGTTAACCCACATTCTTCGACGTAGTTCGAGCTAGCGTTATGTGAAATTTTATCAAAATCTGTTCAGCAGTCAAATTGTTGTAACGGTTATTGTCAAAATTGAAATATTGAATTAAAAATAATCCATCCTTACTTTAACTGTAATTGAAACAACGTGGACTGTTTCGCAGGTTTTGTGAACCTTCATAACTTCAGCATTGAGGGACTTATTGCAATGGCGACTGATATAAGAAAACTTAAGTTTTAGGTTTCGAGATAAAATGGAACTTGTGTTAACTTGAATAATCCGTTGCTACACGAAAGACAAGACATTTCATGTAAACGCCGTAAGACATCGCCAATAAGGAGTATCGAAGTGTTTTCGTTCATGCAAGTTGTCCAATATACAGCTTTTGGAGGTATTTCAATGTATAAGGAAGAAGGAAGTTGGAGAAAATAAGCGAGCTAAGCGGTTAATAACACCGCTCGAGTGCGAGTAGACTTGACGCACGGAGCGTACTTAGAAGTGAACACACGGATTTGTATATGGCATTGAAACGCGACGCGTAACAAGTTCGTTATACTACATACGTAACCTGTAAGAGTTTCGTGCATTAAAAAAATAAATGTTGTAGTTAATAGGGAATTTCAAATATAGTGTATGAGTGTAACTATTTGAGATTTATTTATAATAAAACTATCATTGCACCCCTACTCGAACAAGGTTAGAGACATTCATGCGCTTTAGTTGTAACTTATATTGTCATATTTGTAGTTGAATGTTCGTATCTCTCATCAACATATAAGGGAATAAATAGGTACATTTAAAAATGTAAAATATCTCGAGCACGCACGTGCGTGCGTACGTGGCAATGAAGTAAAATTTTTCAAAAACGTCATTAAAACACGTATTCTGGAGCGCTGAATATTATATACAAGAACGGACCTATAATGGAAAAAAAAACTATCTATAATGTGCAGTACCTACTAGATAAAAAATAGACGACGCCAAACTCACGAAACGTGCCCGTCCTCAATAGCAATTCTGTGTGTTTCGTGCGCCAGTCGTTGAATTTCGAATAAGTTCCTACTGAATTCGTATTCATAAAGTGAGAGCCGAGAAACTAATAAAACATAAGCCGAGCTTATTACTTAAAACTTGTGAGCGACGTTTGAAACGGTAAATAAATTGCTTTAACTTCTGCGGTCGCGAACTATTTCAATAGCTGTTTACTTTTGCACTTATTGAAAAGGTTACTTTATTATTCATCTCTTCCAACGGAATTTTGTTGGAAATATTTCGTATTCGTTTATGACTCGGTTATATTTATTTAGGACCGTAGGGCGACAGTGAAATTTTGATGAATGATTTTTTAAATTATAATTTTCTAGTTTCTGTCAACTTGCTTGGTTCGTTAAGAATTATGAAGAAAAGAACAAGCGCTGATATAAGTTATTTGAGACGATTGCTTGTGAAGCGCTAATTTAATATAAAATGTTCTCAATTTTAATACAATTAATATTAGGTACTTGACTGCCTCGTTGGTCGTGTTGATTGTGATTGTGACTGCTGATCGGGAGGTCCTGGGTTTAATTCCCGCGTTGAGCATTACTAAATTTTTCTAATTTAGATTATCGAGTAGTGGCTCGGAGTCTGCATATGTGCACGGTGTATGACAATAGGCTCACCACCTATTCCATAGTGGGATGTAAACGTAACTGGTCAAACGTGGAAGTGTTCTACATTCCTCTGCCTACCTCTTCGGGTATTACAGGCGTGTTTTTACATTACGTTAATATTATTTGATCATGTTTAACCTTAAACCTTACGAACTTTGGTTTTTTGCGATAATACTAAACACAACATAAAAAGTACATCTAGTAATAATTGATTTACAGTTCCAACGCGAATACCAAATTCTAAGCAATAAATATTGAGTAGTAATAGTATTGAGTAGTAGTAAACACTGAAGGCACAAGTAATATTATTTAATAAATAAATAAATTTTATTCAATACCCTCTATCAGACACACTCAATCATCGGGCTTCTACTCTCCAATCTAAAACCCTAATTCCAAAACAAATATAACATCATCCTAATTAGTATACTCAGAACTATACATATACACATTTTTTAATTTGAGCTTTGTCTGTTCGTACTTTATATCGAGCTTTAATAGGCAGCGGTTCCCAAATTGCGGGCTGCGTGTTTGTTTGTCAGCTCCCAAGCGGCCCATGGGAGCGGTGTATCCACAACGACAACTTTGCTCAGAATAACATGACATGTAAACATGCCACTTTATATCAGTGCGTTACGAAATTGAATTAAACGTAAAATATTAACCGTCACTCGACTGACATGTGGTTGAAGCGAGATAAAGCTTTCAATTTGACAGGAGACACGAGTGCAGTAGTCAAATGATCAATGAGTTGATGATGATGATAACAGTGACACTAATATTAATATCTAAAAAGTATACAAAAGCAGTTGAAAAGCAATTGTCTTGACATAGGTACTCGTAGTTATTTACCATCATTAGTCAAATTAATTAATTAATTACCATCATTACTTTAATTGAAAATGCAATAACCAATTACATTAAATTAAGGCTGTACATTACATATATACTTCCCGCTCGCAGAACCTCAGACATTCTGGCAATATTCTCATTCGACAGGAGAATCAGTACTGTTGTTATGATATTAACAATAGTTACGATGTCAACATAAATTATTACCAGACCTTGGACCTTGTTATTTGGTTACAATGTATGTCTCCATATACATTTGCAGCAGTGAATACGACACTACATTGCCTATTCTAAGCGAAATCTATTAGTCATCGCTGATATCACATGTACCTCAGCTCATTTCACACACAAACAAAAAAAAAACATTTACTTTTTCATCAATCTGTATTTAAACAACGAAGGTTCCGAACGATAAAATTTCACTGCTATCGATACACACGAGCAACCCATCGTTTCTTTTTTTGTAACCAGTACCCACAAATGTTTGCTTACTGTCTTATCTGCTCAGACAGACGGACAGACACTGTTTGTTGTGTAACTTATGACTCAAACGATCGCGGCTGGGAGGGGCGATAGCCAGGGCAAACAGCTGTGCGCGCCGGTGACTACAACGGCACGCTGGAACTGATGCGACAGTTCTGTCAACGGCGAGATTGTACAATGTGTCACAACATTCACAACCGAGTCGATAATGATATATCGAAAATAATATAACTTTGTTATCAGTAGCAACACAACTCCGCCGACGTATATTCAATGACGACGTCTTCGTTTCGGTACTGAAATATTCATAATCAAACCCTTTGTGCTTTGACTGTTGGATGTGGAATTCTTTACAGAATGATAAGCATGATAAGCACTGGTTGGAGGACACTGAGATTATGCTTAGGATACATCTATTTGAAACATTTCATATCAGCAGCACTTATTTTTATTTCCATTCTTTCAATCACAAATCCGGTTATCACATCGTTAACATCGTAGTTACCATAACTACCATAAAATGGAAGTAATTAATTCTGTGGGACTAACGTTCATAATGTTCCAATTCACAGACGGACCGACGGCTAAATATTTATTTTGGATATCTATTCTACGTTAGCTTGTGATGTATTATACTTGTCTCCGACATAAGACTTACAACGACATAAGAAATTATTATTGTCGTAATCATAGAAATGAAGTGGGAGATCATATTCAAACATATTAAGATCAATGGATATTGAATACAATTACTATCATTTCTATAGCCGTCTAATGTGAACCCAGCTTTATTTACACAGAATAATCGGGACTCAACGAACTGCTCCCGATTCCCGATAGAAAAATCGGGAACACAGTACCTATTAATATAAATTGTGTTTGTTCTTGTGTTATTTTTACTTCGTTTTATTATTTTTCTCATCTCCCTTGTTTTAGGTGGTTCTAAATACGAATACAACAATGAAATGGTGATTTTAATGTAGACAAATCAGTTTATTGGTAGCGATAACGCGGACTAGTTATGCTTTTGACCGTGGATTACTCGTATCTTCAAATGTAGCGTTACAACTTATAAAACGTTTATTTACATTACAAAGATCAGAGACAGTAAAAGCTCAACAAAACGACGAGTTATCCCTATATCGGACATAGTTAAAATAGTTCATCACCGATACAAAAGCACTCGTAAACCGATTAAGCCCACTGAAGAGATTTTAAGCACACTTTGCGCTTCTAAACGGAAATAACTGCAGTTACACTTCAAGTTTTAACACCTCGTAAAGATAAAATGTGGCTTTCTACTTTACTAAAGGGTAGTGTCTCGTCGTGAACGATTAGCGATTAAGCGAGGAAATTATAGCAAAGTTCCTTCGTCCCGATACGCCGTGAATTATCATAATACTTTAACTATTTTATAAAGATGGATAATCGCACTAATTAAAAGAGCATATTATATACTATGGTGCAACAGAGTCTTACAGAACAGGCAGAAAACGTCATCAGAACATCATTCAATTATTTGCAGTACATTTTTACAGATAATCAAATCGTATTACTGAAAGAAGAATCATTAACGTCGTCAACCTATTTATCGTTCCATTATCGTTCGACAAAAGAAAAAGTAAATAAATAAACAAAATATCGCATTTTACTCTCTCGCTGGCTATAAGACAATTACTTAACACATTCTTGAGGTAAAACATAAGAATTCTGAAAGTATTATTTCGTTGGAGATACGTGGGTGTGTTTATGTGGGCCTATTAAATATAACATAAAGGCGGACAAGTGCGAGTGGGATAGACGAATAATTGTCGCGCCATTAACGACGAGCAAGTTTCCTTTGTCAGTACCTATATCAGTTTTAAGCCGTCTACAGAGTTTGCGATATTTTTGTTTAACAAAGCATTATCAGCCACAACTGCATACAATTGAATATTCGAATCATTTTCGGGAAATTTGTATTCGATTCCGAAACGGTTTTTCACTGGTTAAAAATTGAAATATACGAGCCCAGCATTGGGATCCAACATTATTAAGTAACCACAAGAGTTCACGACGAAAAAACACGTTATAATTAATCAACAGACCGATCGAAAATCGACGTTGGAAATAAAACTTACCGAACCCTAAACATAATAGCGGTTGTCATCAAAATATCAATAAAAGGTTACAGGTTTATTGTAAGCGAGCCGTTAATACTCTGCTGAGTAAACAAGATAATATACTTCGTTATCAGAATACCTACGTTTATCTATTTGTTTAGCGATATTGATACCACACAGTCGGTCATTGTTAACTTACTCACTCACCTTTATGATTTTCTCGGGCTCATCGACCCTTCGCGGAAATTGAACTTTTTATGAATTCGAACTGATTTATCAATTGTTGTAAGTTATAAATACATGACAATATTTAGTCGCGTGACGTGGTCCTACATATGTTTAAAATATTGTACTAGCATTCCATATTATCAACTGAATAGAATAATCTACTCGTCGTGTTGCTCTACGAACAAAATAAAAGCTTTTAGATTTTTTTTAATTTCAAAGCCGCAAATAGCATTTATTTTGATTGAAAAATTGCAAATCCACAACAAATCCGAACGGAATCTCAATTTGCTAGACAAAACAATCAATCAAGAGCCTTGAAATAATAAAATAAAAAAAAAACCACCAGGCAGACAGATACTAGTCAGATTAAAATGGAGCTTTTAAATTGAGTTTAATTCATTGGATGTAGCCCGTTTTTTAATTTGTCAGCCGGGACATTTTCTTTCAACAGAAGAGCCAGTAATGTATTTCAATACGTTGCTTCTTTACGGGTTAAATGTCAAACATTACTAAAATCTGCAACAATTACTTAAGTATTATAATATATGTATTTCTACATGACTTCGCGCCTTTATTAATGTCTAGTGTTTAGCTACAGTCTCGACTGATGGAACGTGCTTGCCGACCAGATGTCTATTTATTTTACGTTTCAACAGTTCCAGTTTATCGTTTTCAGAAAACACATCGAATAGAAGCAATTTTTCTGTCACTATGACATAACTCAAGTTCTAAATCACTATATAAAATATTAATACCTAGCACAAACTATTAACAGCTTTTTTCAACACTCAAATGCAACAGAGTTCAGAACTAGGTACTAATAATATACAAGAAATACTATAGGTTAGAAATAATATAAAGTATTGTTAAAAAATTACAAAAATGTCGCCAACATACTGTTAGTGAAGAAACACCCAAAACTAAACACGGAATCGTCAAACGCATCTCGATATATTTAGATCGCGGGGGAGTTCACATCACGTTGAATGGAACGGCTACATTATTTAACTATACGAGACGGATGTGTCAAATGAGACTAAAAATGTAAAACACACGTGATCCTGAAGATTAACTTCTTGGGGATCTCGTTAATTGTTTATTTTCTGTTTATTTACCTTTTTAATTGGCTAAACAAAATATTGTTTCTTGTGGCAAGCGATATTTTCGAGGCAAGTTATAAACTACAGAGAATAATTTGTTACGTTTATATAAATAGCCAGATTTTTCCCAGTCATTCAAGGAATCTGAGGACTACATATATACTAATCTTGAGAGGAATGTAATTCCAAAGGCATACAAAAAAGTTTTGCAAAGATACGTAATATCACACCTGTAACCCCGAAGAGGTAGGCATAGGAGTATAGTTAGTACACACCCACGTTTCACCAGTTACGTTTACGTCCCACTATGAAATAGTGATGGTGAGGATTCTAGTCCCATATTCTGGACACAAATATAGATTCCAAGCCAATAAGTGTTATATAAAATCTGAGCTAGAAAAATTCAATAGTGCCCGACTTGGGATATGAACCCAGGATCTCTCGATCGGTAATTGCGCTTGCAACCAACACAACCAACGAGGCAGTGAAAGACATTCTACTAAAACAATGAAAATGAACAGGTTTAAAAGATAACATTATATTATTAGAACTTAAATGACATTACGTTATTACAAGAACTGACAGATTATGGCAGACTAGGAACATAGCTTGCCAACAACCATCAAACCAAAATTCTAATCTATTAGAAATACACTGCGTACTCATGATTATATTAACGTATACTGTAAATACTGTACTTATTATGTACAGATATAATATTCCATACATTTAATATTAAATATTCTATGGATTTGTCTATGGATATTATAACCGTACTGAAGCCTTGCCATTTTGATTTCATAAAAAAAAATTATGAACTGCCCTTTGAAAGCGTATCGCTTTATCTTTCATTTTCCACCCATTGTGTCCTAACAGAATCTCTGTGAAATACATTTTTAATTTGAAACACCCTCCGGGAAGCTTCAGCTCTCATAATGCAAGCATCAAGAGCTTTAATGTTCATTTCTCCGTCGAATACCAGGGCGAATACAAGATCTCTCTCGTAAGGCTACCAAAAGGAAAAGTTTCCGTTTTTAATTTAATCTTAATGCGCAAAAAAAAACAATATTTAATCTAACAAAAATTATGCCGTGCCCCATAAGGAATATGCAAAAGCAAATCACTAAAGTCAACTCGGGCATTCGTTCCGCTTTAAGCGTAGAAAAGTTATAAATTTTTTTAACCACCTAACATGAATCTGCATACATAGGAGTATACTACCCTCTTCTGCCTACCTCTACGGGGATTACAGGCGCGATGTTACGTATCTGACATGCACCTGGTGAGTTGTGGTTAGTGAGGCCCATAAACACGTTTGATCATCCTTATGAACCCTTTCATGGTTACGATATTGGACACGGGAGTGCTATCAGAATGAGACAATTTGACAGACTTCACCTAACATCGAGAACACTATTGAGACATCTAGGGTACATGTAAGTTTATAAATACTAAACTCACGATATTTTTCATCGCTTATCGTTTATCGCTACCAGACAGACAGTCGCTAACAGAACGGGCTAATTGTTTGGACAGCCGGATGCGAGACCGGAAAAACGGTAAGGAAATATCCGACGTAATATTTAATCCTCGTATTATTTTATCATCATTCATCGTTTGAGAAGGAATGTTCAAATTTTTATTAACAGGGGTTTGATTACAATGTTCACGCTCAAATGCAGTTCTTTACGGGCGTTTTGTATCATGTTTCCTATTCATATTTTTTATATGTATAAATATTTATTAGTCCTGTGTGAAATCGCTTTGAAATATGTCATAAAAACAATTATTGGTATTAGGCCCTATAGGAACTGATAGAATATACATGAACACTAAGAATGAAAAAACACTTTTCAGATCTTAATAATAATAGCCTTTCATTTATTATATACATCGCATCATGCTTCGGATATATAAAACTAATGTATACATATAAGTAATATTGAAGTGTCTGTTTGTAATATCAAAATATTTTTTATGAGTGCATGTAAAAGTACAATCAATATATATGGTAAATATGTATGACAATAAAGCAACTTTTACATTTTTTGTCTGTTTGACCGGCTTTTGTCAGTTATACTTTTAAGTTGTTTGTTTGTATCGGTTACTCTGTAATAGCTGATATTATGGGAGTAACTTAGGTTATTACATTTTAGAAAAAATTTAAGAGTTTCGTATAAAATAATTAGGAACTTTCGCAGACAGATAGCTTTTGTTATAAAGAGTAACTAACGCTACTTTTATTTCTCCCACGCGAACGAAGTCTGGCACACGGCTAGCAGTGAATTAACGCATACAAACTTGGAATTTTAGCTCGTTATAGGTAAAGTACAGGGGTTCTAATTCAAGTACTAGAGAAACCACGGTATCAGACATATGACTTATTAGCTGTCTACTGGTTACTCCTCGATTTTGATTCATTTAAAACAAATTTAAACGTAAAACGTAACATCACGCCTGTAATCCCCGAAGAGGTAGGCAGAGGAGTGTAGAACACTCCCACGTTTCACC
>DWDU01005184.1:0-10183 GCA_018245575.1 Jemadia suekentonmiller
GATGCACACAGAGAAACATCGGGATTAAGTGTCACTAATATAATTTATTATATATAAGTATATCCACACGTGGATTCTAGTAGGGTAATGCTCTTTTAATTCATGTCTGTTTAACATCACGCCACCTCACGATCGCTATTGTATACCTAGGCGGTGTAATATAAATTATCGGAATTATTTTCTTTCACGAGGCAGCATTCTGTTGTCGGATAGTTCCCAAGATGGATAAATATCAAGCATGCCGTGGGAAGGGGCTTAAACTATTCAGCACTGCGTAGTCGACTCGATTTATCCAACTGTTTAATTCTACGTAGATTGCACGGTTGCTGCTAAGTTATTCCTGTTAAATGTGAGGTACGTATACCGCTTTTTGTGTATTGAGTATATTTGGAGAAAGTTGTATGGGATAGCTTTAATTAGTTAAAAGTAAGGTATCAAGTGGTTCCACTTGGATAGTGAAGGGCATCACGTTAACCGAAAACTAGTTTACGTTGCTTATCGAAATAGTCGAAAACTGGCTTGAATATGTGCATATGGTTGCACTAAAACATTTAATCGTTTAGGTGTTAAGTAATAAGCGTTGCGTAGATAAATGTTCTATTTTTACCTACTTTATTAGTACGTACGTTACATAAACAGGTATTTCGATTTTAGGAATCAAACGTCATATTATTTTCTTTCGATGTTTGACAACACTTTGAGAATTATCAAAATTACTTACGGCTATGCCATTGATGTTGATTAATTTACATTAAACGATCGACTTGCTTATTACACCATTAATCATGTAAACCTTTAATAATGTAAGTGATTTTGAATTTTCGTATAACAAAACTACAAAATCAATTCCTTATAATAAATAGAGTTCGATATTTTATGCCGTACCGTAATAAATAGTTTCATAAATATTCTAACAAAAATACTCAAAATAGACTTTTTTTTGAGTTGTGCCTTTAATTTACTAAGAGTACGATATATTTATACTCATATATTGTATGCCTTTATTTTTAAATTATGTCACAATTTGTTTAGTTAAGACTTTAATTGTACAGATTTTTATTAATATAATAAATTATTATCAGCATATATTTTCATCTCATCTATCATAATACTTAAAGTGTCGCGTAATATCTATGATTCTCGTAATCTAATTGTATCTTAAACCAGCTCCTAAATGTGTAGTAATGTAATAAATGTATCGTTTATTAGAAAATGAATGTTTAATGTTACTCGTAAAATGAAGCTTATATCTGTTATGTACTCTCATACTGCGGTTACTGCTTGTATATTCCTAGATGGTATATAAACGTAACATCACGCCTGTAATCCCCGAAGAGGTAGGAAGAGGAATGTAGGTGATAGGCTAAATCAATAGATATACCTAGATGGTATATCTATTGATTTAGCACTATACCGGGTAGGCAATTCTGAAAGCCTGTACTAGACTCCGCTTAAATATCGAAATGGAATTCTCTCAACACACTTTCGAATTAGAATTAGAAGTGTTACAATGGACAACGACACTACGAATTAACTCAATTGGGCCAAATCTTACATGTCGCAAGTTACAATGCACTAAAATAATTTTAAAAAATTTAACCAGTCACTACAAAGATTCAACATTTTGTTTCATACTTAGATATCGAAGTGAAGAAGAGAAACGGCTTGACGCATTAATAAATATTCACTAGTATATCACAAAAGAAGTTGACAGACGTCAGAATATAGAGTGACCAATGGTTTTATGTTTTCCATATTGTTCTATGATACATCATTATAGCACAATACAATACACATTTTAAGTGCATGGTAATGTGTTGGCCGGAAAAGTATGGACACTGTAACTGATATCGAAGTTACACGTCGGATACGTTTTATAGGAAGTAACGGCGGTGTGGGAGATATCCTTACGTGAACGAACGTAATGGAAGATATCCTTACGCAAACGTGCGTAATAGGAGATATCCTTACGCAAACGTATGGAATGTAGGTACTGCTTACGAATTAGGTGCTAAACAATGTATACATGTCGGTGTGCACTTATTTATTTAATTAATACCTATTAAAAACAGAAATGCAAATGACATTGACAATATCTTCATGTGTTTTGAATAACCAATCAGCGGTAGCTTTTCGATCATTCCTTTCAGCGCGCGTAGTTGTCTCGGTTGTTAGGTATTAAAATAGAGCTATTCTAATATTTTCACATGTCTAGTAGTAATTATGTAGTTAATAAGGCAACAAGATATTCTAAGAAGAAAAAAAATAGAAAAATTAATTACATTTTGTTAATAATTATATCCGTTTGTACAGTTGCACGAAAATTTATTTCACCATAGTAAAATATTATCAACTAATTGTTGTTATATAGTAGTTATAATAATTTGCTTCAAATATTCAATTATGTATTATCCCTATCCAGAAAATTTATCAATAAATTTTAATTAAATGTTGTTGTTTATTCGCTTTTGGCGGTCTCACACATTTCCTGCACGAACTTTGCCTACTCTTAACATACTAGAAACCAAGTTTATTCACAAATTTTACCTGCCACTTAATATTCACATTATTAAGCAAAACGATACATATGTAGGTACGTACATTAGAACGGTTTGGTCACATTGTCACCGCAGCTCAATATCTCGTTCATATAAAATTATGTGGTGACACTTATTTTGTTTTACATAGTTTTCAGTTCTCTATATGCATTTTATCGTTTTACTGTTAGACTCGAGATTATTTTAGTGTTAAGGCCATAGTTTGTCATGCTGCAGCTGCTTGCACGCAGACCAAATACAGGTTTCATACGTTTTAGACAACATTATGGAGTACTACATATTTTCACACGATGTTTCTCTCAACCCTTACAGCAATCGATATTTATTTTCAAAACGCTCATTTCTGTAGAGTTACGCGTCAGAATTTGAGCCTTTAATCCTCTAATTCACATAAAAAACTGTGTTTTCGATGTACATTTTCAATGTCCATCTGTACGTCTAGTGCTGACCTCTAATTATTGACTGTAACACTAATAGCACATGTGACAGACATAAACTTACATTCATTTCCGCTAGATGGCGATGTAATGAGTGCAGTATGTATTTGTTTTTCACTAATTAACTTGTGTTTACTTAAAAACGCAGGAAACAAGACACATTCAGTACTGAAAGATATCGAAAGCTACATATACTAAGATAAAGCTTATCGTAGTTTAATATCTAAAGATAGATCTTAACAAAATAAAGTAGCGACAGGTTTTTTATCAATCCAATATTAATGAATTATTCTTAACTTAACGAAATTAAAACCACAACTGAAAATCCGTAGAAAGTACGAGTGAAAATCACAATTTTTGTTACTATTTTTGAAACACGATAGCATAGAACGACGTCAAAGTTAAATTTCTTATATATGGTAGATCAACCGATAACGCGAGTTCAACAACGTAGCCGGAGATAGCGCTTGCTTTGATGTTATCACGTAGGGTTGTAGCGTTCGCCCTGACACGCCTCACATCGCTGGCTGGACTCAGTGAGGGCGACTGTTGAAATTTCTCGATTCTGTCTGAATCAACCCCTACATAATGCACACACTATAGTCAAGTAAGGCTTCTCAATTTCCAAACAAACGAAAAATCAATCTTAATATTTATACTGTAACTTCTATACATTTTCTTAATACACAGGTAGTGTACTATGTATATTTTAAATTACCAACACGTATTGTTTTTATTGGTTTTATTGTACGCATTGTTTTTCGTAACTGCCTAAAAGTAGGAGTGCTACACTATCTACCCTTTTTGGCTTCCCCTATGGAAATAACGGGCGTGATGTTATGATGTTACGTCTTTCTTGTTATGTTATATGAGAGAAAATCTTATACTACTGCAACATGGTCCCACAACTGTATTAAATGGAGAAGGATATGACGGAAGCAAATATATATACACACAAGTTGCGGTGGAAGCAGCTGTGAGATGTTTGATTAATTCGATTACAAATATACTACTACAAAGCATGACGTACCAAGCTTCTTAATACACCGTCGCTCTTACAATATATTTCTTTTGCGGAATTTATGTTATATTCAAAAGAACTAGTTTAGCTCAGTGTGATACATATTTCTTATAGGTATCTAGCTTATACAAACACGACATTAATACTGTCTTTTGTTCCTTCGCAGGAGAAGGTTAGCTTTTTTGTAAACATCTGAGAGTCAATTTAATTTTACGATACAAAAACTATATAAAGTGTCACGATATTTTCGTTTGTTGACACGTAACCAATATGATACCATAATTGAATGTAGTTATAACAGAAACTAGACATTGAAATCTTCGACTAGTGGAAGCCGCGCGAATATCAACACGTCAGATGAATACATTATGAAGTCCCTAATGAGCTTTTCATTTTAATTTCATGCATATTTAAAACGCGAAATAATTTTTAGGACAACTACAGACAATACATGGAAATTTTTTACTTAGCCTTTCACACTGAGGGCCTTGGATTCAGTATCAGAATAAAATGAATCAGTGTGGGGATTATGAGCATACGCCCTCTTTGGATAGTCTGCGGATGATGATTGCATCATCAATATTTTTTCGGTTATAAGGTTATAACCGATAAAATAGTAATGAAACGGTAATTAGATTAGTCTAAGTGACATCCTGCTTGTATATGGGTCTAATTAAAGCAGTTTTCAGCAAGGGAGGATAGAGACATTTTTGTATACATAGATTAATGAATTAAGATAGTATGGGACTAATAGATTATTTCACATATATCATATTCTTAGCCCTTATTCCGCCACATACTAGCGACCTATGGATACTTAGGTTGCTTATAATTTTTTCAACATCATGCGATCCTACCGTTGCGAATCGAAGGGAAAAGTTGCACACAGTTACGCATGTTGTCCTATCTAACAATTTAAAATCACAGTCATGCCGTCATATGTTTATTTTCTTTGTTAATGTGCTCCGAAACTTGTTGCCAATGGTTTGTAAATCCCTATATTTTCCTAAGTACTTCTTAATTATATTTATCTATGTTGTTTGGTTCACGACTTAACCATGTATTTATTTGTGGCCAAATTATTCTTATAGTCCACTACTTTTATATTTATTTTTTATGTTATTTCTATATTTATTAACTGTTATTAACTACAACTCGTTGTCTGAATTAGTGTCCGTTGTATAGTAACAGGCTCACCGTTTATTCCATGATGGAACATAAACTTAATTGGTGAAACGTAGGAGTGTATTACACTACCCGCCTACTTCTTCGGGGATTACAGGCGTGATGTTACGTGTTAACTTATTGAAATATATTAATATTTTTTTATTCTCAATATTTTTTATAGTTCCGTTTACTGCTGTGTTACCATAAAACCACCGGTCCGCATCTAATAGCACAGAAATAAAAGAGTCGTGAGGGAGCCTCGTCTCACATATAGATCTACGAATTGTAAGATTAGAGTTTTATCAAAATTTTATAATAATATCAAACAACGTGGGAGTGTTCTACACTCCTCTGCCTACCTCTTCGGGGATAACAGGCGTGATGTTACGTTTTTTTTATAATAATAATCCAGATTAAATACAATTCATATTAAATTTCTCACAATGAGAGGGGTATGTCAATAGTCTGCCATGCTGACCAAGCGCGGGTTAAGCACTATTTAGGTAAACGCCACAGGTACACCGCCACGGACCCTACATTTATACAACTGAGAAATATTTTATTAAATATCAAGAGAACGAAGGACATAGACAATTTCAATTTAACTGTACTTTTTATCTTATTTATTTCGTCCGCTTGATTTCTTTATCCACGGATTCCATTAAATAGCAAATAAATAGTTGTATTGAAGAAATCTTTATTACAAATCTCGTAGCAAGAAATTGATTTTATTAGCGTTATTTGTCGCTGAACCGAGAGATTACAGGCTCGTATTAACTAATTGTTAACTGTCTGATGATAAGAGTCTTGTTGCTACTAATTAATACGATCAGAAATAGGTACCTAATATCGTAATTATTTTTTGTTATATGAATTTACGCAGTATCTGTATGTGTAAATTTGTGTGTGTAAAAATAATACATTTTTTATTATAAAAGTACATATATTTCTCAGCTTTATGTAATTAAAAACGATGTATACCAAGTTTTATAAATAATGTCTCCATTTAATGTGATCGCTGACGATTAAGATTCTTATAATAAACTGGCTCACACGGCACACCTTCTTCTGCCATATAAATTATTTCTAGTGAACATGTTGGTTAATTAAAAAAAATAAAAATTTATCGTGTGTGTTTGAATGTTTTAAATATTTGAAAAATGAACGACGGTTAAATTATTTATATATTGCTCATACAAAAATACTGAAATCACTATGAAAAAGTGAACGAAAGGAATGACAATAAAAATAGGGGTCATAGGTAATTTTAAGGTCAAATCTAAAAAAATAGTACATTATTTAATTTTTATCTGAATAGGGCCACCCTTATTACTTTATAGGTATAAAAATAGCCTATGACCTATTCTCAGACCTATGAAATATACCTACATAAAAATTTTCATAAAAATCGGCCAAGTCGTTTTGGAGGAGCTCGTACAATAAAACTGTGACACGCGATTTTTATATATCCGATAATGAAACATAAACGTCTAATGATGAAGAACAATTAAGATATTAATGCAATTGAATTTAATAAGTAGGTAACTAGTCTACACTTTGGTAAATAGCAAAAATTAGAACGAATGTACCGAATTAATGAATTGTACGAGTAGTTATCATGCATTTTTTCCAACTTTTATATCGATCTACTATTGGACATGGGTCTCCTCTCAGATTGAGAGGGTTAGGGCCATGGTCTGCCACGTAGGTGTGCAGGTTTCTGTACGTTGTTTTCCTTTAACGTTATAGCAAGTGATAGCAAGTTATAGCAAGTGAGTTAATAGTGATATTTAAACTTATAACGCACATTTAAAAGGTGCGTGCAAAGATTTGTGCCCCGACTCCCGGAGGGAAAGGTCGAATTTCAATCCACTAGGCTTTCATTGCTTTTTATATAGGTATATATAAGGCATTAAATAAAAAAAACCGTTCAATGATATATCTAATTTATTGGCATTAGTAAAACATCATTACATATAATTGTTTGACTAGATATTTAAGGTACTCGTGTTCTGATCTGAATATTTTTGTTATGTTTGTACAATTAAAATAACATTAGTTACAGGTACAAAGAAATACTTAGCAATTCACATTAATACATAAGATACACTAGCCCGTTACCTTTGCATTTAACATAACATGCTTTATAACATAACAAGAATTAAATTAAATAATAAAACTGTCTACTATACTCGTTACAATATTTTAAGATTACGTGTAAAATTAATAATACAATAAGTAACAGTCGAGTTGTGATACTAAAGTTTGAGACGTGTAGTTCCGACGTTTGAAGCGATTCAACATGAAAAACATTTTATAAGTACGTCAATCCATTTACTCTACATGTCGTTGATGCCACAAATTAAATCGGCCTGTTCAATGTTGTCTATGGACAGCGGTGCGAAGGCCACAGTGACTGAATTGTGGAATCGTCCGCTTGATACCAGTCGCACTACGGTGTCTTCGCATCCTATGAACACCGGACGACGCCCTGAAAACATTAAGTACTTACATTGTGAATATTGTTTGATACAAAACAAAGAACAAAATGAACGTTCCCGCTTTTAGGAATATACACGTTTATTAATATAGGTAGTTTAAATATTTTTTAAATATACATAGTTTATTTCCATTGATAACGGGATAATGAAGTTATATTTCATACGTCATTTTAATATTTCATCATATGTTTAACTCATCATATGTGTAACTCATCAAATGTTTCAGTGTTGTTTTCAAATATAAATAAAAAACGTATTTTCGCATGTGAACTGGCTTTCTGCAAGTTATATCAAGTATAAATTGATATGGCGGAAGTCGAAACAAATTCCCTTGATTACAATGCATATTTGCTTATAATCAGTAAAAGATGATTTTTCCTTAGAGAATTCACAAAACGAAAGCTCAAAACGTTTTCGTTTTAATGAAACGATACATCCGGGAAACGAATGTTCATGTTTAATGGGAATTTTAATTTTTCTGTCTTTGAAAGAAACATTATTTTGTCGTATTCATAAATTGAATCCTTAACCGAGGATTACGAGGAATGAAGCAAAGGAACGATATTACACGATAAGGAGGCGGGAGTACAACATGTTGACTGTATATAATTATAATTTCATAACGCCAGGTCTCTTACGGGGTAGGCAGAAAGCACAGAACGCTAAATATTTCTATCCTTGCAGACCTAATGTGCTTCTTCTACATACATACCTCACGTTCTTCATACATTTGTAAAATGTAATATGTAATTAACAACAGCTGCACCTCATTTTAAGATGACTACAAAGCTTGGGATGTATGTTACATATAGGTAACATGTAACGTAATATCTCGTCTGTAAGCCCCTCTCCTCCTAAAGAGGTAGGTAGAGAAGTGTAGTACACTCCCACGTTTAACCAATTACGATTACATCCCACAATGGAATAGGGGGTGAGACGTATGATTTACCGGTCATAAATTCAGATTCCGAGCCACTATTTGAAATTCCAAGTAAGAAAAATCCATTAGTGCCCGACCCGATTCGAATTCAGGAACTGTCGATGAGCGGTCGCGCTTACAACTAATGGACTAAAGAGCCAGTTATTATAAATAGCTATGTGGTGAATTAATTTTCCCTTACATGTAAAACACAATTCCAAGCAACGTACTATACAATTTAATTAAGGCTTAAAAGTATTTTTAGGTTTCATGCATTTCTTTACTAAATATTCCCTGGGACGCCGGCTGCAAACTCGCATATCTAGTCATATATATTCTCACTAAGCGGGCGTATCCAGGGCATATAAAAACAAGAGCATCGCTTTAAGCGAAGTCTACTTTTGCTACATCTCATTTGGCTAGAAGTTTCCAGTGGAACCATCAAAGCGATAGAGAATAATAGAATGCTTCTTTTATTCCTTCGATCATTTATGCTACTTTTGTTTAGTAGGTATACATATTACTTATTATTGGCATAACTATACACTCAGATTGATATTACGTTCACTATAATTTTAGACTAAACAGTACGAATGATCTATATTTGTACAAAGCCAATCCTTCCAATGTGTATAGACTGATGCTTAAGTAACATTTTTAGTCTCCTAAGATTTGATAAACAAATACGAATGAAAGGGCTTTCACATCATCTCGAGCAACAAATTGTATATAAACACACGACATCCACGTCTGCCTCCATTACTTTCACATCATATTACATTCACATTTCTATCCTAAACTCTTTAGCATAGTAATATGCGCAATATTATTGCAATATAAGTAGCGTCCTAAAACCCTGCGATGATAGTAACAGCGCTTTTTCAGTCAGTTTTAGGTTATTTATTTTACGTTAGATCAAATTTAATATGCCAAGTAAAAAATTAATATGCAATAAATTCGTTTGTCTGTCTGCTGACACTGGCACCAACGTAGGCGGGGCGTGAAACCGTGCTCTGTGGTTCCCAACCCGCATGCCCAGCGTTGGGATTATTCGGAAACACTCGTCAGAGGAAGCCTATGCCCCGCATTGGACAGAGACAAACTGATGATGGTGAGAACGAAATAATACAGATATATCATTCAGCCTATTAAACTGGCGTGATAAATACTACTGTCAAAATGTACCAAAAACGCGTGGACTGAAAATATAGATACACTGAGTAACGATTAATTAATACCCGATAAAAGCTAAGATATCCAAGTAATGAGCTAACAATTAATTTGATTATGTACTTGCGATAGCTACTAGCATAAGCCCGAATCAGTTATGTGTGTGAATAGAATACACTGCCTGTATTTCTGAGAGAATGGCTTATCACGATCGTTAGTAACAAAGAACCCGCCGAAAGAGAGATATCATCTTTGATAGTAGCTAATGCGCGGCCCTGAGCAAGGAGAGATGGTATCTCTTGAACTACATTGTTAATGTCTTCCCTTTGTTAAATATCAAGAGAACAGATACATTCGTATGACTACGTAAATTTATAAAAAAATGAAACTTTTGTACTATTCAAACATGA
>DWDU01005185.1:0-10181 GCA_018245575.1 Jemadia suekentonmiller
AACGCGTTACGTCACGTTCTGTTATTTTTAAGGAACTTAGAATGGATTCAGTAGCCATTAAGTTTAAGTCATCACTTAGTTCATGTTTGCTAAACACGGATGAAAAATTGTCGGCAAACATTTAATTATTATTCGATTAAGGTTCCGTGGTTCCTAAATTTTCGATGTCTCACCGCCTACGGACGTCAATGTAATTAAATTGTTGTTTCGTTCGTGTACCGAAAAATTGTATTACGTAACTCTTCGTCAACAGTTTGAGCTATAGATTATAAGATCCAATTTTAACATAATGTAATCATCATATACGATAACCATAATGTAAATTATAATGTAAACACATACGTATATTTACATAATACATGAAATACTGCAACTATATTTAAAATGTATAAGATTTTTAACGCAACATATTTTTAACTTCTATACTCAACCTAATAAAATCTATTAGCGTAATGACGATCTGCTTAGACCGTTGACCTTTGACTTCTGGCTTATATCTCAATCTCACGCTACTTTGTCATTAAATTTGCGATCAAATGTTACACGACTTTAGCATTTGCGATGAACGGAAAAAGCATTTAATAAATTCCCCATTAAAGCTAAAAGCGTTCATCCTTAATAAGTAACAACGGGCCCATTCCATACTTTAAACTAAAGACTCGTTTGAAATCAATCGACAAGTATTAGTACAAGTCCTGAATAATTACTGAGTTTGTAACTTGACGTCGCGGTTAAATGATAAACTTACTTCGTCAAAAGATGAAATAGTTTTTATATGTTTTAGCTCATGTTCTATCTCATCTCTGCAATTTCAGAAAACTATATCTTCATTAAAGTAGCATATTAATACCATAAATATAATAATATAAGAGTACTCGTATATGCCGTAAAACAATAATTCAGACACTGATATAAAGAGTGCAGTTTTTGCAAGTACAAAGCTTTGCACAATAGAAGTGCTAAGTAATGATATCACAACGATATTTAATGAATGTCATTTAAACTTAGCTCAATTTGTACCGTGATTATTCAAGGTATTCAACTACGACTACTACAAGTGATATGTTCATTAATATTATCCAATATATTTCTTCATAACTTGCCCATAACAAACGCTCCATGAGATTTCCAATGACCTCATTCAACGATTGTCCAGTGGAGAGGAGAAGCACAAAGTCGTCCATAGGCAATAATTGAAAAGGATTTCGCAATTAGGATTCTCCGTCGAATAAACGAGAGGTCCTCAACGATTATATTATAAAACTCGTCTCTTCCGCTATCTCATTTCAAGGACCGAACAATTTGTCCTTTATTGCCTTATCGGTCTTTCTCGTTATCGTTCAAATAAATTTTTAATATTCCCCATGTATTCATTTAATTTTTTGTTGGTACGACCCCTTTGGGAGGATATTAATAAGATCTCGAAGGAAAACATTAAATCTACAAGTAACCATATATATTACTTAAACTTTTACATATAACGTTATTCTACACGAACATACAAGAAAGACGAAAAAATTGACGACGAAATAGGCATGTAATAAACGTACTCTTTTTATTGTAATTAAAATTATTAAAAGACGTTTTTCCTCTTGCTCTTAAATATGTATGATGTCATTCTACTTAAGTTCTTAGAACGCGTTACAATTTCTGTAATACTAAATTATCGTAGTATTATTATTCATTGCAGTTATACTGACATCCTCCATTTATTTCGACAGTGTAGGCAAAAACAATGAGGCATTGAAGATAAAAATAATTCTAGTTTAATTAGCAGCCATAGTTTAATTATTATTTTTAAATACATATTACTTACTGATAGGGCGGCAATAATATCACCGTGGACGCCGTCTTGTTTGAATTACTAGAAATATAGCAAATATGTCTGTGATTATTATCATAATACTATACGAAAAGAGGATCTATATCCATTTGTTAATATTTAATATAATGCGGACGATAATGATAAATAGAAAATTACATGTACGAATCGTTGACAAATCGTTACCGCGAATCTTGCAAGGGGATATGAAATTAAACATCAAGTTATTTATGCTTACAGAATAAACATTCGTCAGTGTTTACATGTACAGTCGTGGGGAACGTGACTCCTGCTTACGGTAAATGTTGTTTGTATTGTAATTTCAGCAGGTGGACTTTCTAAACACGTTTCGGGGCCACCTTGAGTAATTCAATAAGAAATCAGTCTAACTTTGTATATCAAAACTTTTTCCCCACTTTCTCTTTTCCTTTGTTCTTATTGTCGTCCAAAACAAAGCTTCAATCGAATTTTGATGAAGTTTATTGGCGTGGCCGATAATACATTTTGCTGTGTTATTTCATTATTTAATGATACTTTTGGACTTCTATAATTAACGACTTTATTTTCGTTTAAAACAATAGCCTGTATATTTTATAGCGGTTTTTTTCACTTTAAATTAATAACTAAACTAACTGCTGTCAGCCCTGTAAAAGACTTGGCATGTTAAAAAAAAAATGAAGGATTCAATGTTTTGGATCGTGCACAAAAACCTAACAATGCAATTATGTTTAAATACACTTGATATTCCCATACTAAATGAGTTAACAAATGCTTAAATGCAACTAAAATTTAACATTGCTCAAGGAACCGTAAAGGTTGCTGGTAGGTACTGGAGTTTTAATTAATTTCTGATATATCCTTCCATTGCTAAAACCACTCCTGCCGTTCTGTCAGTATAAGGGTGAAGACACACCTGTTGTATGACTGTTATTTTCAAACATTTTGAAGGAATTTAAAGAAATGTATATTTTAAGATTAGTTACATTAATCCGTCACGAAATATAAAGTTGGTTTTACAAATATAAATAAAATTTAAAAGCGAATAGACTCTGAACTCAATACGTGTTATTATGTAGGTATAATATTTTATCTGCTAACCTCTTTGAGGCTTACAGGCGTGATGTTACGTTTAATTATGTATAATAATCGAGATTATATTATCTGTATAAACAACTACATTCTAAGCAGAAGGTAATACACAAAGAAGACAATAGGTACTCGAAGAAAAATGACACAAGTTGTATGTTACTCTATTTATGCGGGATTTTGCTATAAAGTGTCACTTCAATCATAAAATTACGGTTTCCGCATCATGATACGATGAAATTAGACTATTCCTTATTAGGCCCAGTATATTGTATAAATAGCTTAATTCGATTCGCCGCGAGCGTGCCCACCAGTTGGACCTAATCACCGCTTCTGTCACATTTAATTGCTTGCGGTTAATTTTCCCGCTATTTCTATACACACTTATCATGATATCTTGTAGGAGCTCGATGGTAGTAAAATTGTATTTCGAGATAGATACTTAGTACGTACACTCAAGTCATGTTAATATTAGATTACACTTGAAATTTTCGTCGGTATTCACATATATGTATACAAGACCAAATTGGCTGCATCCTTGGTGGAGTGACTGCACCTGCGACAGGTGATCTAGAGGTCCTGGATTCAAATCCCGGATCGGGTACTATTGGATTTTTCTAAGTTCAATTTTCTAGTAGTGTCTCGGAGACCGGACATGAGCGTCGAGTAAGGCAATAGCCTGACCATCAATTACACGACGGGACGTACCTAAACGTAACTGGTGAAACGTGAGAATGTATTACACTCCTCTGCCTCTCCCCTTCAGTAATCACAGGCGTGATGTTACGTGTTTTTTAAGATCAAATTATGCACCGGGTCAATTAACTTTTCGCTTCGCTGACACCGGCGATAATTCATGAAGAGGGATAAATCCGAAACTAGTCAGACTCACCCGTAAAAATCCTGATACAGCTACGACCGACCTGGAACGGGACTGTGGGATTAAGTGTTAATCTGGCTAGTTCCCAGCATTCAAAGATGTTTGTCTGATCGCATTCGGTCTCAATCCAATCCAGTCTTTACTAATAGGTACATATATTGAATAATGGTTAATATACATTAGGTACATACTCGTATGCTCACTTCTTATTTTTTGACTGATATGATAAAATAATACGAATAGTTTGTTACGAGATAACATTCAGAAAACTCCAAAAAGGATCCGTTCATTTCATTAAATTCTATCACTTTTCCTCTCTATCATACGCCATAATCTCCTTTCTACATCTGACGCTTGGATGCGTCTCAATTAGTAACAGAAATCACAAGATGAAATTAAACTTTCTATAATTAGCATGAGGGCAAAGGACCGTTAGTCCATATCGGGTCATCTATTATTTACATCGTGTCCGCTCCACCCCTTCGGATCCCGGACTGTCTTCCTTAGCAACCTTTAATTAATATACAGAATATCTTCGCTGCTCCTATTCCTGTATCAAATTTATGACACAATTAAATATTTATTGCGCTATTATTGCAGGGAAAGTGTATAATTACACGTCTACATGCTGTGAAGTGATACAATATTTTTCCCACGCTTGTGTTTAAGTCTGTGAATCTGAGTCAAGGCTGTTCATTAGATATGTGCGTCTGATTATCTTTACTCCTTGCGTTTATTATAAATAATTATAATATTACAAGACTCAGTTGCTTTAATCATTATTAACATATTGTCACGCCACGACCATAACGGGGTATACAGAAATAATATAGTTCTAGACATCATCGTCCTTACAGACCTGACACACAGGCAGGTTTCGGAGACGTTGGTTTAATGGCGGTCAAAATTTAATTAATCTAATATATTCTACGCCACAAAATTCGTTAAATATGTTCTACATCAGATAATTCATATATCAATTTCAACGTCATAATTATATTATTTTAACTGAATACATCAAAATGTTTGAATTGTGCTTTGATATATTGTAGCTAATTTCAATGCTAGGATAAACATTCCTATGTTAAAGTCAAACAAGCGCTTAAGATCCAGTTTATGTTAGGAGTATTCGCGGCGAACCTGTGAGGCGGCCTTGCCTGCCACCAAATACCGCCATATGACCTTGTGCGGCAATGATTTTAGTCACGGCAGCACGTAACGAAGCGAGCTAGTATCCACAGAGGAATAAATAACACATCCGGCTATACAAATCCGACATACGCGCTTAAAACCAGTTGTGGAGCGAATTGAATGACTAAAATATTGTCTAAACTTGATTCGTAAATTCACAATTGTATTGCAAACATATTGTTGACAGCTCGGCTCAATTCTAGATCAGTTGGTGGTGCCGATTTGTTTCTTAAACACTTGTAATAATAGCCAGAATTGTTTGTAAGGCGATGAATTCATAGTGCTATATATGTTTCAGTACGAGAAAAAATACTGTGGGGCCAATCTTAAAATGTTTGTCTTCGAAAGAAAATAAAAGAATATCTTCGACACGATCAACCTTTTCTGTGGATCATGAAATAAAACGAATACTCAGCGAAACAAGTAGCTGCCTAAGAAAGAAACTTGAAACTCAGTTGTCGGTAAAGGAAAGTTGTCTTCCCAAATATTGCTAAATTAAGCACGTCATTACATAAAGAAAAGTGAAAATATATACAGTCAAAATGTAGCCGAATTCCAAAAACTTGTATTTCGAAATTGTAATACCCAATTTATTTCCAGTATTGCAACTATGTGGAAAATTACGTATACATGGAAACAGTTACTACATTAAAACGTTTATACCTAATTAGCAATCTACTGAAAATATATGTATTTTCAGTAGATTATTATATAAGGAAAGACAAAAGTACTTGATCAAAGCCAGCCTGCCTCGTAGTTCCAAAAGCGGAAATAAATTCCAATAGCGGAATAGTACAAAGCCGGTAAAATTACTTGTCAGAAATATTCAAAATTCAATTTCTACTGCAATTTTCAAAATCAAATACAGTGGCATCTGAAACGCACCACAGAGTAGCGTTTTAACAAAATATATTTTATTTCGTAAAGGTAACATTTCTTTAATTTAAATTAAATCCATTAAATGTAATGAACATAACACCGTTTGGAATATTATGGAATATTATGGAATAGTATGGACAATTACATACATAATTAATAATTGTCATTGAAACGTTAAACATAACCAACGATTAGTACTTGATCGCCCACCGCGAAGTAATATACTCGACCAAAACGCCTTCAGAAAGTGAGTTAAATTTTACAAGATTCCCATTAGTTTATTTGAATATAAAAAAATATATATCAACAAAACAATTTCTAATATACATAGGTTAATGAGTTTTTAAATTATTCTTAACCAATATTATAATAAAATAAAAATAAAACATAAATCATTAGCAAGATAAACGAACAATACTAATTGAAATTTGCCACATCTGTAGTGTATCTGTGCAAATAGAATAATAAAGTAGAACGATTTGAAGCCTCACAGCTGTATTTGCATATCGTTGATTACTAGGTAGGTATATAAAATTTGGTTCACTCTATTTCAATGCGTTTTAGGATCAACATGGAATGCTGAAACTTACAATAATAAAAACCATTATCATCATAAACAGCTTGTTATAGACCACTTCTGGCCTCTTCCCCAAGAGGATTTCGCTCAAAATCCCCGCGCTGGACATACGTACGGGTTAGGTAATAATAACAACAAAAAATGTACAGTATTGTTGGGTGGTCTTATTAATTCATACATCGCCTGCATCACCGTGTACGCTTCACTGCGAACATGTAATGATAATAACAGTAATGCTTCATCCGCGCGTACTGCACATCTCTCCGTAATGCTATAAACACGACTTCGGTTAATATCTTTTAGCTTCTCGAAGAGGAAATTACCGTACTGAGCCACTCCCGCGCCACCGGCAGCCTGTGCGTGCCATCGATGTGCTGCACTGGCGATGAATGGCACTATAATACAGTTCTGTCAAATTTTTGCACATGTGTGTATTTATATTAGAAGATTAACATGTTTGATTGCTTGGTTTTGTATCAGGGGCTTACACGAAGGTTACTTAGAATAAAATAGACATGCTTAATGTTCCACTTTTTCGGATAAGGATTTATTTGTTTTATATTATTAATTTTTCACTTTTTTGGAATCAAACTCGAGTCTTTTTCTTCATAACAAATTGTTTTCTGATTTTTCATATCTGACACATCCAGTATTAACTTCACGAATAAAACTCATTATTTTAATAACTTTAACGATGAAAGTGTAATAAAAAAAGCCTACAGTTGCGTATAAACATTTATTTTTTCATTACTTTCTGAGTAACTCCAAGCTCGTTCATTCTCCGAGAGCGTAATCTTCTCACAGCTCATAAAAATAAATTATTCTACACAAGCACTGGGACTAGCTCACAGGGAGCGGAGTTGAAGACTTACACATTGAGTCTGTTTGTTTATAAGAAAAGTTTTATGTGTTGTTTTTTGTGTATCAAGAGAGTGGTGAATGTAAAAGAAAAACAAAAATGGCATTTAGTGCTCTCTGCCTACCCTGTAAAACACCTGCCATGATTATATAATAATAATTTTATGTAATTGTTTAAGCGTAAACAAACGATATCTGACTTGATCAGTACATGTTTCTCAGAGTATCGCGGTAATAAGCCGACTCAAAGTAATGAACCTCTCTGTGGGATCTACTTAGAGTTCCGCTATTATTGATGACGACCACAAAAGAAACATCGACATTGTACCGACGAGAGACATACCCGTTGACTACACTCGACATGCCTATTGTATTTGCTGGTGTTCCACATTTAAATTGTGAATCCAATTAAAAATGGAATAAATCGATTTTTTACAGATCGATGCCAGATTAAGACTTAGTAGGCTATTGCCAATTGTCTATTGTTATATTTTATTAATGAACGGTCACTAAATTAGTTTTTTTTAAACTCACTACCGGTGGATCAGTGGACTAAAATGTTGATGATATCAGTCTCAATATCTTACTAAGGTATCTATTGTGGAACCATTGGGTATTTCAGCTGAGAAAAATTTATATAACTGACCCATTTAACCGTAACAGGTGAAACAGAAGTGCACTGCACTCCTCTGTCTACATCTTCGAGGATTACAGGCGCGATGATGGTATTACGATTTCATTTCGATACTTTTTCCCTTGATAATATACTAATCAATTACTGTATACATATGTATTAACAGAGACATAACAGTAGAGCATAGCATAGACAGAAGACGGCTTGTAATTGGACCATGAAATATAATAACGTGCATAATAGTCATAGAACGGGCAATGTGCGAGCGTGGAGCGTGGAGCGCGGCTGAACAACTTGTCGCCCACGCACGTGACTCACTCACGCGTCGCAGACGCCTCACAGACAATTGAGCTACGACTAAATAAACACTTCGTTATATGCTCTTATTATTGTATCACCATACCAAATCCCTCATGGGGTACGCGAGAGCAACGGTTGCCATAGTACCACCTTACAGACTTGTAGTGTTTCTGCATTCATCGCTCTCTTCACACGTGCGTCTTCATTTTGGACTCCCCATCAGCCGGTATCCGACCTATTTCGTCAAGATAGGTCAGTCTTGTAGTGATCATAAACATTTAATACAATGACCTCAAAATAAAATAGAAAAAAATATATAAAAATAACACTACAATATTAAATATTTCTTTTGAAAAGACTTTTACTCAAGGCTTTTCTTAAGCTAAAAACTGTAATACTTTTAGTTCAAATTGTGTTTAGTCTGAAATGATATTATCTTTATATAGCTTTAACATTTTTTTCATCTCGTTTTGTTTAAGCTCAGGCATACGTGCGATAGGGAACAAAGTATCATAGGCCCACACACAGCCATTTTAATAATTACTTTGGCCGCCAACATTATTGAAATGGCCAAGAGCCACAATTGTGTATGTACTAACCTTTATAACTGGTTCGTGAGATCTTTTGCTTATTACAAAATCTTGCTTCAAACTGATTACACATCGGATGTGGTGTAAACGGATGAAATACAAATTCAAAGACGTATTTGTTAATATTGTAAAATATCAGGTTAAATTTCGTTAAACTTTTTTTGAGTTTTATTTAAAGCACTTTTCGCACGATTATTATAATTTCCCGAAATTATATGCTTATTACTGGTGAAATGTGGGAATGTTTTACATTCCTCTGCCTACCTCTTCGGGGATTACAGGCGTGATGTTACGTTTATATGCTTATTTCTGTTTATAAACGATTAAATTTCAACACAATTAACATTATTTTATATACGTGAATTCCAATAATATTGTGTCAATTCTTCTATTACTGATCTTATACTATGTCAGCGCCGTAATAATTACCTAATCGACATATTATCTAATACTGACGTAATAAAATTTTATATATATATGTACGTTCACATAAGACGGACACATTATATTTTTTTTATCTGATGCCGAAAACCAGTCCGCGCTCCGGACGCAATACTTCATGAATGTTTGCAAACGTGTCTAGCCAGTGAGCTTCCTATGTGCTGAATGTTATGACTCCGCCTTCGCGGTGCAATAGTGAGAGCGACTTCCGCGATTAAAACACTATCAGTGTCTACTAACACCATATGCCATTTTGAAATATTGCCTCGAACCACCAACGTAATAACACAGTTTGCACAATAACCGTACAAGTGTTTAAGATTTACAACGCTATTTAATAGCGCTAATGCTATATTATATTACACGTTAATCTTAAAAATTTCATCCAATGAACTGATCGCCTCGTTGGTCGTGTTGGTTGTAAGCGCGACTGCCGATCGGGAGGTTCTGAGTTCAAATCCGGGGTCGGACACTAGTGGATTTTTCTAATTTAGATTTTTTAGCTGTAGATCTGAGTCTGCAAATGTGCTCACCACCTATTTCATAGTGAGACGTAAGCGTTACTGAGGACACAAAGGAGTGTACTACTCCTCTGCCTACCTTTTTACGGATAACAGGCATGATGTTATTATTATTATTATTATTGGCGTTGATCCAATGAAATTATCTGTATATTTAATATTAGGAAGAAATTGTCGAAATATTCCAATACAATTAATATTATTTATCCAAACATTACGTTCTTAATCCATTTCTTATTTCACTTTATAGCTTAATAAATAATCTAAAGTATTTACATCCTTGTTATATAAATACAGGTACATAAATAACTTCCTATTATGTAGATACTTCATTCATTTATTTAACATAATATATCAAAAACAATTAAAATTAATTTACATATAGTTTCCTTACCATACCAA
>DWDU01005186.1:0-10181 GCA_018245575.1 Jemadia suekentonmiller
ATGTAGAACATTCCCACGTTTCACCAGTTACGTTTACGTCCCACTACGGAATAGGTGGTGAGCCTATTGCCATGCATAGGGCATATACCCAGACTCCTAGCCACTACTAGAAAATCTAAATTAGAAAATTTTAATAGTGCCCGACACGGGAATCGAACCCAGGACCTTCCGATCGGCAGTCTCACTTGCAACCAACACGACCAACGAGGCAGTCAAATTTATTAAATACTACGATAAATATTTGAACTGCAATGAAAGATTTTATAAGAACAGTTTATTCAAGCACTTGGTGGCACCATAATGCTTGATTCGAAATATTATGATACGAAAATAAAAAAATAATGATAAATGTATGCACTTATTCCCAATAAGCAATCGCTCGTATTACAATTAAAAATCGTAGACTGAACAACAAAATTTTACGCGTCGACCATGTTAATGATTTCTTCAATACTAAACGCACAGGTAAGGCGTTACCGATTTAGAAGACATGAAGGAAGGAAAAGAAGGTGGTCTTGTAGTTTTAGTAACAATTTTCATAAACCACGAAGATTTCTACCCGTGTGTTCCACCTGCCGCATCGTCCGCCTCTCGCCGCGACTCACGGCTCCATTTATAAAAATAGTGCAACCGATTCAGAGATTTATCCGTCAACAACAGAATACAGTTCGCTGAAAGAAATTATTAGGTGTTTATAGTTGTTTTAACGGTCAGTGGACATTTAAACAAAGTTTAACTATTCGATTAAACTGTATTTCCATGAACAGACCTATGGCGGGCGTGACAAAATAATAATCATTAACTATAAGTGATTGTCATCGTCGGCAAGGAGTCCACAATCCGCGACTTGTCAGTCAGGCTCAGTTACGTCAAAGTAAGGGGTGTATTACATCGGAACCAACGGTGACGTAGCGCGAGCAGCAGGTGCTCCGAGCGTCCGTTACAGGCAAGAAACACTTACCTAAATACAGTACAAAAGCAATTGGCTTCTATGATTTAAAACTGAAGTACAACGCGTAATCCTTCAATAAATAAAAATAATAAAGCATATTTTGGCAACTACCATAATGGTGATGATGATAAATTTATTAATTAACCTCTAACTGTAAAAAATAAAGCATGCAGTGTGAAGTAAGTTGAGTATCGTGACTTATACTACACACCCTCTCCTCGTGTCGTTTTCCTCACTGCTGAGGGTCGTGACCCCTCCACGGATCACTCTCTCTGTGACGGTGTTGCGCCATCGGTTGCGGTTATCGGCTCTGTTGGCCTCGTGGACTTTGCAGTCTAGTGTGGTGCAGATTTGGTCTGTCCAGCGCAATGGTAAATGAAACATAATGTAAATGTAAACTAAACACTTAATGAACCATAAAAATCGTAATGAATCTTATTTGAAAAATATAACATTTTTATGTCCCGTACGTCACGAATCGTCGGTAATGAATCTGGAACTATAACTGGCAGAGAAACGCTAACGGAGAATACTCTTTTAAGCCTTAAAATTTTCCATTTCGTGTGAAACGGTCCACATTTATGTAGTTTTAATTCCGCCATTCCTTAGCTCAGTGCTGGGATCTTATTTCATTAGCCGGCCGCGACTCGGAACGCCAGCCATTTAGCTGGCAAGCTAACGGAGGCGTAACACTCAGCGTTTAGTGCACAAGAAACGGCGAGTTAAAAACTAAAGTATTAGACAGCTAGTTTAATTAATAAAGATTATACTTAAATTAAAAGTTAAAGAAGAACGTACTCTGAATTAAAATTACCCTTAATCTTATACTAGTCTAAATCTTGAAATATCTTACGTAACATAACGCCTGTAATCCCCGAAGAGGTAGGCAGAGGAATGTCGAACATTTCCACGTTCCATCATCCACGGTTTCGTCCCACTAGAGAATAGGTGGTGAGTCTATCGCCCTACACCGTGTACATACTCGAACTACAACCGTACTAGATATTCCTAGTAATAAAATACAGTAGTGCTCGACCCGGGATTTGAACCCAGGACCTGCCGATCGGCAGTCGCGATAGCAACCAACATGACCAACGAGGCAGTCAAATTTCAAATATCATTTAGGTTATTTTGTTACGATTACTGTATGTATTCTTAAGTACATTTCTGCTATAACTTATGAAGAAGGACCCCCGACACATTCCACATTTGTCGAACAGTACCAAGAAAAACAAGTTACGTCGGTAGTAATTTAATTGTCATGTGGGTACCTGGATGTACAATAACAGATCGTTTTCGGAACCGGCGTGCCTGTAAAAGGAGAGTGATGAATGTGAAAGAAGTACGTCAGGTAGATAACATATTTGGCAGGCGGATCTCTGTGCCTACCCCGTAAGGGACCTGGTATTTTTGGGACCTATTACTGTTACTATGGCATATTATTATTGGAAATATAAATGACAGTTGTTGGAATACTGGTACGCCATTTATTGGAAACTGCACACAGCTGTATAGCTAATATTTCATGTATGTACTAGATGATAGAAACCTATTTTTTGTAAAATATAAAAAAGTCTTCTTAAACTTCTGCCTAAATAAGAAGTAACGTGACGATACATAATAATATCTTAAGAAATTCATGTAGAACGTTATGTTCTTCTAATTTGTGCATTATTCAATACTTAATAACTTATTATTTATAGTTGAGAGTTAAGTGATGTTTGTTGACACATATGGCTCAAGAAATGTGTACATAGTTAAACCGAAAAGTCGAAGCATTCTTCAAAGTCGTACTTCATTGTTTCTAATAAATTTAAACTAGTCGTTTGACCACCTGTTCAAATAACACATGTGTTACAAAGGAGACATTTGTTCATGAAAATGTAATAAAACCATTAATGGTTAATGACCAATATTTTAGTATTGACTATAAACTTTAATTAAGAACGTTATGTTAGAGCGCTGTGCTCCACCGGCTCGTTGGTCTAGTAGTTCGAATGTAAGAGTTAAGGTATCGGTTAGTTATCGTTTAGGCATAAAAATGTAATGTTATTTTTTAAAAAGTTTGTAAAACATGCGCAATAAAAGTAGGTAGCCGCTTCTTTATTTTTAATGGCACTCATTTAAAAAACTGTACCCCTATTATTATTCCGCGACTGCCTCTCCCTGTGCTATCAACCTTATCCTTTTCCGCCTGTTGTAAATACGGCGGAATTGCGCGGCTTATGGAGATGCTTGATCTGTACAGCTTGGCTACGTTTTTCTATTACAATTAAAATTGTCGAAAAGTAGCCTTATACACCAACAAAGAACACTTTATTCACTCATTAACAAATACTTAACGACAAAGAATTGCATATAATATAGTATTATAAATATCTGCGTACAATTTTTGACCTATTTTGACAACTATAAATATTTTTGACTATCTATAGAGAGTTTCAGAGAGAGAATTTCAAGAGCTCATGATGGCGATGGTTCCCATTAGGTCTGAAATTAGTCGAGGTATCCCAAGAAAACAAGTTTCAGTACTTTTCTATACATATTAGTCTAATTGTATAGATCTATGTATAGTGTTCGTTGGCTAATAGCTAAGAATAACAGTTACAGTTTAAAATGTACAAATATATAATAATATAATAACTAATTCATCGAAAACTTATGTCAGAATAAATTAAAGTCTTGTAAAGATGAAAAAGTCATGGAATTATACAGTAAAAAAATGTAGAAAGAAAGGCACAAATCCCTGAAGATTTTCTCTTCAAACGAGAAAAGTGCGCGGCTTTAGAAACCATTGTGAGGAGAGCCTGCCGTCATCTTTGATTGATGTCGCATTAATTACAATTTTTAATGTCAACAATCCATAAATCTTTCCACAAATACTTAATTTCAGGAAATTAATTTATATAGTCTCTATCACGTAAAGTATAAGATTGAAAATCGACTGAAGGTCGCATCGGTAAGAGCTGCGCCGAAATATAATTAAATAGCAATCAAAAAGTTTTTCTTTTAAGCATATGATCCATTGTTTTTTATTATTTGTCTTTGTATTGGATATTTCATAAAATGTATGTGTCAAGCAATTCAATTGGACACCGATTTATAATCTCATACATGCTTATAATCCATATTCAGAAGTATAACTTAATAGGATTGAATATTATAATGAACGTTGATGTTTAACATGCAATGAAGTCCTTTGTGAATAACATACCAGTGTATCTATCTTATTGTACGAAATTTTCATAGTGTCATAAAGTAAATGTACATAGAAAGAATACAAGAAATATGGCCAGAATTTTGATGACTGTTATATCTGGCATATGTATCATACGTACAGAACATCACGCCCGTAATTCCCGAAGGGGTACACAGAGGAGTGTAGTACATTACCACGTCTCACGTTATATGTCTCATCATGGAGTATATATAATATAGCTTTTGTCACTATTTCTTAATACACAATATACATAACATAAAATCTTTTCGTTCATACCAAACAATGCTTACAAGTGTTTAGCTATTAACTTATCCTGTACTGTAGAAGGGACGGAAGCCGGGAAGGAAAGAAAAACAGCCAGCGGAAGAGCCTCCGCGCGATGGTTCGCGAAGTATTTCCCCAAATTTACGATTGTAAATAAGGCATTTCGTTTGTTTACTTATGGTCGAGTAATTCGTTGAATCCGTATAATTACTGGCATTAAGATGATTCGAGTACCCTCCACGGAACGCGAACTTAGGTATTTTAAGTAGGTAGGTAATGTTGGAACATTCAAATGTCCGCGAGTCGAGCCGACTTTAAAAGTGGTTATAAATTTTGCGACTGTTTCGGAGGTTTTACTGTAAATGGATTGCTTTTGAGGCCGCAACGTGGCTTGTGAGGGATTTCAACTAGGACTTAAGAAATAACAGGCGTTTGCAGTAAAATAAAGTGCCAAAAAATATATTTTGATGGCCATGTTCTTGTGAAGAGGCAATTTAACTTCATACTAATATACATATTTAAAGGAATAAATTAGAAAGGAAATATTCATTAATCCAACACATACGTCTAGAAAAAGTAAATACTTAAAAATAATTAGAACAACGAAGTAAAAAACAAAAACAAAACCTGCAATATGAACATATATTATATTTGGCTATCTTCATTCACGGCCGTCTGATCTTAAAGTCAGCAGAACATGTCGTACGGTAACCAGGTAATTGATCATTTAATAGCTAAAAGAAAATCTAATCACTGCCTCGTTGGTCATGTCAGTTGCAAGTGCGACCTGAGTCATGAGTTCAATTCCCGGATCGAGCACTAATACATTTTATTATTTAGATTTTCTAGTATTGTCTCCGAGTCTATATATATAGTACAGATGCCCGGTGTATGATAATAGGCTCACTACTTAATCGGTGATGGGACATATAGTGTAATATGTGAAAAGTGGGAGAGTACTACACGCGAAGGAAACTGCAGAAGACCGATTCACCGTCGCTTTAAAGAGTCCTGTTACATTGTTTTTCTGTTTGTAGGAAAATTACTTACTTGATGAAGTAAGTCATATTTGTCATTTTACTTATGTTTCGTACTTGTTTCAATTGCTTGTGCGACATTGACTGATAAATGAGTATTTGAATAAGTGTCTGAGTTTATTAGGATTTGTATTTAAGGTGTATGTTAGCAACCGGCTCGTTGGTCTAGTGGTATGATTCTCGCTTTGGGTGCGAGAGGTCCCGGGTTCAAATCCCGGACGAGCCCACTTTTTATCTCTTAATAACTTATAAAAAAAAAAAAACGTAACATCACGCCTGTAATCCCCGAAGAGGTAGGCAGAGGAGTGAAGAACACTCAACAACTTATAATTTATAATAGTTAATTATATTTGAGCGGAACATATCAATCTAGCTAAATTCGTTTTTCATAAAGTGTAAGCGCTTGTTATAAATCATAATTTCCAAATCGAATCCGATCAACGGCTACGCAGCAATTAGTTACAATACACAGATTATAATGTGTAAAGTATGATCATTATTAACCGTTGCCCGTTCAACGGAGCAGATATCACGCGCTTTAGGAAAATTTACCAGTAGAAATTAAAAGCAAAATACTACATCGTAAATATACAAAACCAATTAGTGTAACATTGATGAAAAGGTACATAAAAGATCCAAAGACGGAAAAATCGTAACGGAGGTATAATACGGCGCCTTGATTTGATTGGACAGTGTTTACGATCGCGAGCGAGCGCGGCTCTCCTCGCAGCGGCGACGTATCGCTTAATGATTTGCTAACGACTCCGTGTATATTTTTAATACACCCCGAGAACAGCTTATTTCCTTTGAGCGTATTCAGATCACTCGACGTCAGATTGCTACGGTTCGTTTCTCCCGCACTGGTGCTATTCTGTGTAATAGCTGTACTCTGTACTTATAAATGTATTTGTTTTTCTTATGAACTTACTGGCAATGTAATGTTAGGTAGTAATTATAATAGTAGTAATGTAGTAATTTTCAATTACCTGAGTGTACACCTTGTGAATACGGATAAAATAAAGGGTAAATTCAGACTCAAAATATAATTAAAATACCGCATAATTCAAAGTTTCCTCGGACGACAATTATTATTGAAACGAAAACTAATATGAACGTGTCTAGGTACTCTACTTATTTAATAAGAACGAACAAAATGCGGGCTCGTCCGGGATTTGAACCCGGGACCTCTCGCACCCAAAGCGAGAATCATACCACTAGACCAACGAGCCGATTACATTAACTATATAATTGTACATATACCTAGTATGTAATATTGTGTTGAGTGTGTCGAACGCGCTGAGTCGTGCGCAGACACACAGCTCTCGACCAGCAAATTAACAAGTAAATCTGACGCAGTCCAAATGATGTTCCAAGGATGTTGTTTGGGAAATAGTTAAGAATCTGATTTGAAATAATCTAACAAAGTATTTTGTTTTCCATATTGTAGTGGTCTCATCTTAGTAAAATTATTGTTTTTAAAAAAATTTACAAAACTCAAGAGAATCCTTTATATGTTCACCATAGTGTTGTTTTACATCAAATAGAGCTATATTCTTTATTTCTCGATCAGTACCTACCTACGCATAACAAAATTTAACCGAAAACTAAATAAAACTCCAATCGGATGTAATGAGACGTCTTAAGTGAATTTGCGGTACGTATGAACATGAGTAAGTAAATGACGTAGAATATGAAACATATTCAGAATACGGGCGCTATGATAACTGTGTCGCTATTTTTGTCTACCAATTTGGTTTTGATGAATTGATTATTATATTGATGTAATAATAAAACCTTTCCCTTCTTATTCAGCAATTCCTTAAGTACTCAATATTGGACACGGATATTCTCTCTTAAATAGATAGATTTTAGGCCATAGTCTGCCTCGATTAACAAATGCAGGTTAGGAGACTTCACACGTCGTAGGGGATATGTAGAACAGCTGTGCAGGTTTCCTTGCGATGTTTCTATATTTAATTATAACATGCACATTTTTTTAAGAGGTCCGCGTTATTATAACCATAACTGAGGATAATAATAGGATAACCAAGAAGGATAAACGTAATAGGATAAGCATTTCAATAATTTTCTGAAACTGACATATAAGCCACTAGATTATTGCTTGTGAGTTAGGGCAAGATATTAGTCTTAATGTATCGTGCTTCGTATTCTAAGGCGAGCAATAAGAGAACGAGGGAGAATATTCCATTGCAAGTGTCTGTGTATCGCTCAGTGCGTCTTGTAATATCGTATCAAATTATTCAGAGCCGCATCTGCGCCCGGCCCGCTTTGAAAAATAATAAAGTTCCGTTTAAACGCTATTTGTATGAGATACGAATGTAAGTAATAAACTGTATTACAGAATGTATTGGAAATAAGGTACAAGATGCCGTTTGTTTATTCACATTACGTTTAGACGACGCCCGTAAAAATAATGAATTGATTTCCGTGTTATGATTTAGTTGCCGTTTTATTTTCACCTATATAAGAGTCATAAATGTACAAGTGCGTCAAATGTACACGTGAGATATTTGGCACTCGGTACTTTCTGCCAACCCCGTAAGAAACTTAGCGTGAAGTTATGACAATAACAAAGTAATCCGTCATCATATTATACTATAAAGTTCTGATAGTATTTAATCACATGTGTACACACGGCGAGCGCTATACGTCCGGAGTCACTGACGTAGTAGTGGACGTGGCCGTTGTCTTCGTCGTAGACGTTGGTTGGTTGGTTGATAGCCATACAAGTAAAATATGCAATTAACAATCGTTACTTTGGTTAGTTGATTTCAAATCAGTTTATTAACTGTTTCCCAAACAACACCTTTGGAACATTATATTGGACTGCGTCAGATTTATGTACTTGTAAATTTGCTGGTCGAGACCTGAATGTCTGCGCACGACACAGTTCGACACACTGAACACAATATTACATAGTATATGTACAATTATATAGTTCACATAACCGGCTCGTTGGTCTAGTGGTATGATTCTCGCTTTGGGTGCGAGAGGTCCCGGGTTCAAATCCCGGACGAGCCCGCTTTTTGTTCGTTCGTAGTGAAGGAATGCCTAGATATGTTCTTATTAGTTTTAGGTTCAGTAAGAACTGTCGTGCTAGGAAACGTTTAATTGAGCGATATTTTAAAATATACGTAGACATTTATTTTGAGTGTGCATGCGGTCCTTATTTTGAATGTTTTCGGAAAATGTAGGTACAGCCTGATAATTGTAATTTAAATACGAATGTTGAGTTTAATTATCTGTTCTAATGATTGGTGCGGTTGTTTTCTTGTCATATTGTTACGATAAACACTTAATGTTCTTACACATTGAATAATGATAATTATTCGTAGAAAAAATAACTTGGTATTGATAAACTACAAAATTATTTAATACTTTTAATTTATCGAGTCATACATATTATAAATACATTCTACGAAAATATCGGCTCGTTGGTCTAGTGGTATGATTCTCGCTTCGGGTGTGAGAGGTCCCGGGTTCAAATCCCGGACGAGCCCCGCATTCATTATTTTTTATGGTTGTGAATCTTGAACTTTCGATCTTAGCTAAGACTAATAATAGATATATTACGTATGAACTTTCAAAATATATTTTGGACGGAAATTAAATACGAAAATGTCTTCCAATCAGACTCTTATTTATATAGAAATTGCTAAATATTTTTGACTAAAGATATTGTATAATAATCCACATATACGGTGTATTACAGTACATGATACAATATGACAATGTACGGCTCTAAGCACCCTCCACCTCGCAACAAGAACCACATGTATCTGCAAACTTTATATATCATAAAACATATATATATATATATATATCACCTACGAGTACATTCTGATATCAACACGTTTGTCGCCTTAAAAAGGAACGTTCTCAAGGCTACAGACTCTATATCGATTATACGCCCACGTAATTTTAACAGTGTATTGTCCCTTGGTGTTAAAACCCACGCTGCCGCGTCGCATTGCTGGCGTGCTTTTGTATCATTCGTCCTCCAGCCGGATATTTATAGTAGGAGAAACCAGCATCTAGACGATGGGATCGATGAATTTAAACAGCCTTCAAATAATGAAGTTATAACAGTACGTGGATCGACGTGGCGTAATCGCCCTCCAAGTAGGTGGAGTGACGATATATGAAGAGTGGCTGGCAGCTGGTGGAAACGAAGAGCTAACGGTCGAGATCAGAGACGTGCTATCGAAGAGGTCTTTTTAGCAGTGGACGGAAACTTGAACTGGACAAGTGCACATACTGAAATGTCAAGGTCACATATTAAAGTTTAGGGTCAAATACTGAATTAAAAGTCTGGACTTTAAAGTCTTGTGCCGACACGTCGCTTTTAAAATAGTTACTCGCCAAAATGATCACTTGAAGGGAGATTTGCGCCTGGAGATCCTTGCGTTGAGATCTTGCTACCAATGGCATGACGACACTACATGGACCTGCCCACAGCGAAGTATTCGTTTTTTGTACAACCATAAAATAGATTGAAAGATTGATGTCTACATTTATTTTCTTACAGGACATGATACGATATGATAGAAGCATCTATTAATTACGCCTTAATTAATACATGAATTTTTCAATATCGTGAACTTGGTAAGATACTGCCTCGTTGGTCGTGTTGGTTGCAAGTGCGACTGCCGATCGGGAGGTCCTGGGTTCGATTCCCGGGTCGGGC
>DWDU01005187.1:0-10181 GCA_018245575.1 Jemadia suekentonmiller
AACGTTAAAATAACCGCTTTTTACTAAATGTATAATTATGTATGTATACACGATACATATTACATATACCAAAGTAACATTTTTGACTATTTTTGTCTGTCTGTTTGTTTGTTTGTTTCCGCTAGTCTCTGGAACAGCTGGAGCGATTTTGACGGGACTTTCACTAGCAGAGAGCTGACGTAATAAGGAGTAACTTGGCTACTTTCATTTTAGAATTCCATGTGCGGACGAAGTCGCAGGCACAGCTAGTGTATATTAAATTATTAATTGATTGACAGACAGATAACTCGGTGGTACCTAGGTGTGTACATTCCCCTCCAGGGCATCACCAGAAAATACCTCAGAGGCAAGTTAATTACAAGTCTAAGTGGCACACTGTAAAAGCCGGCGCGTGAAATGAGCCGCGGAGCACCGCGACGAATCCAATTAATGTGTTGCTAGTTGTAGTCATTATTTAACGAGTCTTATTCACATTGGAATGCAGAATTAACTTCATGCTCAATTTGTCTGAAGCAACGAAAGTAATTTGAATGTATAAGAAGCGCGGCACGTCTGCGAGGAAAATAAAAAAAGAAAGATATTTGGCATTCGGTGCTCTCTGCCTACCCTGTGGAGGCCCCGCCGTGAAGACATATACGTGTGTACGTTCGAAATAATACAATAACGACAATCAACAAATAGGAAATGATTTTTAGTTAACATGGTAACAAGTAATGTTACTTGAGTGTATCTAGCAAAAAGTGAATTTCTTGTTAACATTAATTTTCGTAATAAACAATACTGTATTAAAGGCGTTCGATATTTATTTTATTTTAAATTAAGGAAATATACGTTTCATTATGTGGTCCATTACACTGATTTTGAACGAGAGTTGTAATGTTGTAACATGAATGGAATATATACGAAAAACAATGCGAATTCCAAATCGAGACCCGTCAAGATGTTAACAAAACGAAAGTCATGTCTTATTCAAAAAGACGTGCCCGTGATGTTCCCACTTATGACTCGTTGCTGGAACAAAAAGAATTTCATGCGAAATAAAATTAATGGGAGTGTTTCTGAGACAAAGGGCGGTGTTATTTAGTGTCGTACTGCGTGTAAACAAGTTCTGAGAATAATCAGGCGCCAAGTTTCCTGGAGCCGGGACTAGCATATTTTATTATTACTTTACGTGTTGCCGGTTGAAAAATTGTACCTGTATATTTTGAAGATATTTTTAGGGAAATCTGACGACATTCGTAACAAAACGTAAAATCAGGCCTGTAATCCCCGAAGAGGTAGGCAGAGGAATGTAAAACACTCCCACCTGTCACCAATTACGTTTACGTTCCACTGTGGAATAGGTGGTGAGCCTATTGCCATGCATCTGGCACATGTCCAGACTCCGAGGCACGACTAGAAAATCAAAATTAGAAAATTTAAACATCTGATATTCATTTTAGTTATTCACAGCTCTGAATCCGTCGTGTATATGTGACAAGACAAATGACTGCACAGGAACCCCCGTCATAGGCGTGAAATTCATTTAATAGAATAGGTACTCTATATAGGGCACAACCTCAAAGGCGTACAAAACATATGATAAGTACAAAGCGCATAACTTTGTTATCTGTAATATTTACGGAGTGTGGATGTGATGTGCGCGACAATATGTTTTGAAATGTTGACGTTTTCACGCATCCTAAATCGCGCAAGCGAGGGTTGCGTGGAGTTTCCCTCAGATCTTTTCATTGATTTTTGCGTGATATGACAAGAAAGTGATATTTCACCACAACTCCTCCAAAGAGGCTGGCGTCAGTCGGATGCGGAGAGATGACAACCGCGCCAATGCCGTCCTGTTGGAGAGGCCCGTGTGCAGCTGTGGACGCGAACAGGTTATGGTTAATGATGATAACTGCTTAGCTACATTTACAGTGCTATTTAATTGTTGTATTACTTAAATAGGCCAAATATTAGCCGGTGGGGGTTTTGTAAATCTGCAAAACCGACGTCCGATTAAGAAGATGGTCATAAATGTACAACATGCATATCAGGTCTGTAAGTACGGAGATATTTGGCACTCGGTGCTCTCTGCCTACCCCGTGAGAAATCAGACGTGAGTACATAATAGTAAAATGTAACATAGCACCTGTAATCCCCAAAGAGTAAGGCAGACGAGTGAAACACACTCCCACGTTTGACCAGTTACGTAATATAATAGTAAACTTAATAAATAATCTATGACTAATGGCATATAGCTATATATTTACTCTTAAAACATTTAATAAGTACCAATGGGATCTCCGGTCGAGTGATCAATTTCCACCCTGGTATTATTACTCGGTTTAATTAAGAGGGCGTTCTGAAACAAAGGGAAGGAAGGTACTCTATTTTACCTGAGTATCTTCCTAATAATGAGTTTTTTTTATTCTTTTCTATCAATGGTGAATTTAAAACAAAAGCCATGCATGTATCATCGCTTTTGTTTTAAACGCCTTGTGTTTTTGTTTTAAACGAACAGATCAGAACAATATATGGGACGAAGGTACATTATTAGCTAATGTAATAATAAAATTATGCAGAGGCCCTCTTCCCAAAAACAAGCCACAATGGCTAAGCGCGTGAAGGACTGAACGTAGCGAATTATTTGCTGGATTTCTGTTTATTATCTCACTTTTCTTGTTGTTCCCTGAAGAATTCAATGTAATAATATTATGAGTGTTCTGAATATTAACTGGGGTTGCCATGAATATTACAACAGCTCCCTGAATTTGTTTATGTATAACTTGGAAGTGTTTCGATTGGACTTCGAATAAATTCCGTTCCTTTTCACGATCCTCTGGGAGCGCTGTCAGATTGACAGACACACGAATATTGCATTCGACTGAAATGGAATGTTGCATGGAGCGGAGTTTTATATGCCAATCTACTTGATGTGATCATTCCGTACAGGTTAAACAATATACAATAAAATTGGCAAAATAAATGTAGTCTCCATTTAGTCTTTATTTTAACGAAATAAAATATTCCGATACTTCAATGAGTTTATAAGACAGAGGGTCTTGTGTAGATGAAATTCCTGATATAAATTTAAGCCTGGCTGTGTGAAGTTTAAGAAAACACTCGAGTGGAAGATTACGAGATGTCGAGTATTGCCAGTCTAATCTCATAAAATGATTAATGGAATTTTATGTGTAACGTTTTATAATTCGTTTATAAACCATGTAGTTACCTACTGTACTGTATCGAGTACGTAGCGTGGATTTCCATTAGACTGTGTAAATTATTGGCATCAATAAGTACCTATCATAATTAATATCAGCCTTTTATTGTTCCGTGTCTATTCCTGTATTCCGTACTAATCACTTGCTTCGCCGGTTGTACGTGAATACCTGGTACGAAAGAAAACTTGTCACAAAAGCTACGGGGAGTTATATTATGTTGCTATTCCTTTCATACGCCACGTCGCAGAACAGCCATTGTTCCGACAAAAACAAAGTTATGAAATTGTACGTAGAAAAATTTTATCCGTAGATAGATATGTATATGTTTATCGTCCGAACAATCTATCGATCAAGTACCCGTTCATGACGTCATGACGCAAATATTATTTATGGCACAAGAACTCAATATACTGCCTCGTTGTCAAGTGGTTGTAAGAGCGAATGCTCATCGAGAGGTTCTATTCCGGGGTCGTCTCTGTTCGATTTTTTTTACTTGGATTTTCTAGAAATTTCTAATAGTCGATCTGAGTCTGGATTTATGCCCAGTGTAAGGAATAGTCTCATCACCTATTCCATGATGAGACATAAACGTAATTCCTGAAACGTGTGAGTTTAGTACATTCATAAGTCTAGCTCTTTGGGATTATAGGCGCGATGTTACGTAAAAATTGCACATATAAAATAATAATAAATTAGATTAAATAGCCGTGGTTATGAAAAAACCACAGAAAACAAAGTTCCCAGTTAACTTTGAAGCGCTTTGAACGTTAAAAATTAAAATATAACAATGACGCGACGCAAAAGCAGCTGGAAGCTTTAAAAAGTTGTATATAATTTAAAATTAACTTTGCGTTATAAATTTCTACAGGCAGTTTACGTTGCTCGAACCTATTTATGCTATTTCGAAATACAAGAGAGAATGTTGTGTTTAAAAAGCGAAAAGCTTTGAACTATCATTTTTCAAAGTCGCTCGAACAGACGTCGCGCGTATCTATACGAGCAGCACAATAGCGCCATTGTTCTGGCGCGGCATCCGTAGCTCGGCCACGCTCCAAGTTACCAAGTTGATTGTGCGCTCTAACTCTAATATCGATTTGTCTACGCGGCAGGTGTGTCTGTACTCTCCTACCACTGCGAACTCACATTCATATTTAGTTTATTTCCATTCCACCGTACCAAAATTATATTTTTGCGCAATACATATGCAAAACCACCCTATTTCAGCCAAGTCAATACTTTTTCTCTCACTGAGATGTACGAGTCTGGCGTTTGAGAACCACATTATGGTTTACTTCAAATAAACTTGTAATCAACTTTGACAAACTTCTAATCTTTTAGTGGGAGCCTACATGTCATATAGTTTTTACAATTTTGTACCGAATCATATTTCATGTACTAAAATGATGTATATAGGTATTACGTAGGAATTGCAGCTATAATTTACACATGCGCCGGATGAGTTTCGCTGCACCCTTTGCATCAAATAGCATCCCTAATGAAGCTCATGAGCCATACAGAACATTTACATTAAACGCTCTAAGACGGCGAGACGGAGACAGAATATTAGGTTAATCAATGTGTTCTTATTTATTAATGGGTCTGGAAATTGCCTTATATATTTTTCTCTACTCTAGCAAATTGTAATGTGCTTTTTTTCGTGTTTATTTTAAAAGTTTCATGGTATTATGAAATAGTTATGAAAAGATCACTAAAGTTATGATACAGTACAAATGAACCGAGTACGCATGTATTATATTATTTTAATTATATATTATTTATTCATTTAAATAGAAAAATATTGTTGCATCGACGTAAGATTTATAAAAGTCCAATGTATGTGCACTTAGTTAAGCCTTTTAATTACGTAAACTTGAACACTTTATAGGATTAGAAAACCGTAAAGCTTGTAAGCCTTTTGACATTTCGCATTCATCAGTTATTTTCTCGAGAAATTCGAAAGTATAAACAACAATCTCAAAAGACTCGATGCCAACAATTATGTTATATGATCTTACATATAGTTGGTGGTGTATATGTACGTTCATCTCGGCATACGTCCATTCGCACCATACGTTAGAAATAAATCTTGATTGATCTGTGAAACCGTCAACAGCTCTAAATATAGCTGAATGAACTTTGATATATGAATCGACTAACATATTAACTATAGATACATATGATATTTCGATGTAGTAACCATATGTGTTTATCCAACAATATAGACTAAGAATCAATAATGTTACATTTTTCCATTTATATTACTCATATTACTACAAACATTATTTTAATGCAATGTTTGCTACCGGTATATTATGACCTGACAAATGTCTAGGCGAGTCGTAAAAATATAACAATGAAACAAAACAATCCTAGAACCCCGAGCCCATTAAAATTGGGGGCGGCGTAATTTCAGGATTAAATGTCGCCACACGGTACCTGCGTTTTAAGGATTTGGGTCTTCGTCCGTCGAGTTTTATGTTGTTAGTCATTACACCGACTCGTGCGGAACGGGGGAAATAGAAATTTTTTTCATGAACTTTATTAAAAATTAACTTTTGATCCATTTCACGAGTAAGTTTTTTAATTATTTTGTTGTTTGCTGTACACCCCTGCTACTTATTATATTTTTGACTGCCCTGTTGGTCAATCTATCCTGAGATTATAGGTTCTATACCCGTAACGAACGTGCAAAGTGTTACTGGGTTTTCCAAATTTAAATTTCCAGTAGAATTTCAGTGGGAAGTATAACATAACTGGTGGAACGTGGAGGTATAACGCTCTTCTGCCTACCAATATCAGGAAATACAGGCTATTTGATATATAACTTATTACATTTTCACAGTGAAGGAAGTACTTTTTCTTTCAGTAAGTGTTTATCATTAGAGTTCAGGGAGCGCGCCATTTATTTCTGCCTTTCTCTTCCCCTCGTAATTGGCTCCTTACGATGTCTGCTTTCAACCTTTGTCTATGTTCCGTTACATAATTATTAACAACAAACTGTCCTCTTCGAAGGATTTCGCTTGTTTGGATAAAGATGTCGTTTCTATTTCATACTCAGTAGGTTCTTAGTGCGAATTTTAAGATTTACTGATTAAAAGTTTAATGAAAAACAAATGTGACATCACGCCTGAATTCCCCGAAAAGGTAGCCAGAGGAGTGTAGTACACTTCCATATATTGTTAAGCTTACATAATATGAAATGCAAGATGATCTATTTATTGCAACTTGTAGGGAAATTAATTCCGACGAAGCACATTAATTACAACATGATTGATTACAAAGTAACTCGCAAACTATTGTGATCTAACGTAGGAAGGCGGCTTTACTGTTTAGTGCAAATAAATATAAATAAACTATCTTATATTATACATAAAATCATACGATAATAGAACATTTAAAAGAAGCATTTCTTCCAAACTTTATCATTTAATGTATAAGCAATTTAACCAAATTAGGGAAGTCTATACATATCTGATTTAAACATGCCTATAACACACGAACTAGTTTAAGACTACCCTAGAAATGTCTTGGAAATAAATCGATAAGACGTATAGGTACAGTTTACAAGTAAACATCCAAGTAAGTTCAATATTCATTTTATTTTAAACGTTGTAGATAGAGACATCGAAATGAAAGGGGATTTACGAAGGGATTTTCATCAGAGCTGGGAGGCAGTGCACGTTGCGGTCACTGTACGTGACGTCGCTCGTGCTACGTTACGCCAAGAATATTCTACGTTCATTTTATATAGCATAGCAAGAATTGCTATAGAAAGCACAATAGACCCACTTTGCACAGTATAATAATTAGAGTTTAAGAACTATATCTCTCGTTAGAATTAGACCATTCACTGAGACACAAAATGTATGTCATTATAATGGAGGTCTTGTATGCGAAAAGAATATATGTTAAAATTTAAAATGTCAGGTAGAACGAAATGGTGCATGACGCGTAATTTATTATTTAAATTTTTCTTTTTAAAATTGCGAGTACAAAATTACATTAATGTAAATAATTTTAGGTACTTACCTACTTAGTACGCAGTAGTAGCCTCGTTTAAAATTCATCTTTTCACTCCGGGGATCCTGGATTCCAATCCTGGCACGTATTTCTTTAAAAGGAAATGTGTGTTTTAACATCATATATAATGTGTCACAACGGTGAAAGAAAACATCGTGAGAAAACCTGCACAGGATAGAGATTTGCAAAAATGAATCTTATCTCAGATTAATAGCACGGCGTCATTATTAATCCCGTGTTTACTAAGGCATAATTGACTTTATTATGATATAATAATTGCGCAAAAAGCAAATAAGCAATATGATTATAATGTTTGTAATAGAGATCAATGATGTGGCTAGCAGATATACAAAATCATCTGAATCATATGACAAAAATATAATTGAGTTATGATGAAATTACATAAACATTGCAATGAAAATTACAATTCACAACTTAGCCACGCTTAGCAAAGCATAAATGATTTATTATATCCAAGTATAAAACCTATGCAACACTCGCCCAATCGCTCAAAACGTTTTTCCTTTATACGGATCAAAAACTTCCAGCAAAAATACCACAGGTATACGCACTTAGAACGCTGAAAACCCGAAAACCTCGCGAATTACACTTTAGCACGGCACTAATCGTCAAGGTGAACAAATAGTAGCCGCCATCGTCGCTTGACCGCTCGGAACAAAGGGTCGACCTCTGTCATAGACGACGATGACTCCTATCTACTTGTCGCATAGTCCCGAATGCAAGGTAGGGGCGTGCTGTGTCTACGACGTAAAGTCATAAGAATGTCTTTTATTGAGTAATAGGCGGCTATGAAACCGTTACCGTATACCTCGATCAGCCGGTCGCCACACCCTCGTTTGTCGCACAGAATACTTGAATACTTACATGGAATCAACGTATGCTTGATTAAAATCCAATTCTATTTACGTACTATGTGATTGATTGTTTTGAAACTACTATCTAACCTGACCGTTACGATATTCTGTGAACATTTGTCAATATCACTAAAATATTTATAAGTATTTTCTGTAGAAGGTATCTAAGAGGTTTACGAGGTAAATATAGAGTTAGTCAACTCGAAAAAGGTCCGCGGAGACGCTTGTAAAGCAGTCGTGCGAAGTATCGCCGATTTTGTGAAAATATACTCTGGATATCTTCCTTTATTCATTGATTTCAAAACTTTACAAGTAACGTGTATCCCCTATACCTACATAACGATAAAACATCTAAACTTGATAAAACCAAATAAAATAATACGCGACATGGTTTTAAAACATTAAAACGGTTTGATGGTAATGTACGAGTAAACATGTGTTAGCTTGTTACATACAATGTTAATCGGATTATATAAACCACATGTATCGTCGATGACCGATAATGTCACCGATGATGTCGATGATAAATATTTAAATTAAAGGCATTATTTAAATTTCACCTCAACAAAAGTATAGATACAAGTTGCTTGGCTTGATAATATTTCATTATCTATTGCTCCTTGATTAAGGCTAGAATGTATCAAGATGTGCTTACAAAGTAAAATAATAACATCAAAAAGTTTTTCCTTTCCCGCGTAATTGTTTCGTAAGCGGTCTGTCGAGCGTAATATCAGCGAACACAGCGCTGAACAGCGAATTCAGCGCTTCTCCGAAATTACAGCGCTAATTAAGGCTTCTTCAAACACCTTCATAAATATGATCTTTCGGAAACCTTTTTTGCTAATAGAATATCTAAATGGCTGGACAGGAGACTTTAAAGTCTCCGAAACCGGCGTGCGTGTGAGAAGAAAGTGATGAATGTAGAAGTACGTGAGGTCTTGAGTACTCTTGAGGATAGAAATATTTACGGCTCGGTGTGCTCTGCTTGCCCCGTGAGGGAACTGACGTCATTATGTACATGCAATATGTTAAGTATAATAGACGTATATTGTAGCTACGTAAGCAGAAGCAGAGTATCGCCGCATCACAAAAGCTTTCATTCCGATAAGGATCCTATAAAACCTCTTAAGGCCGCAATAAAGAAAACCTCACATAAAAACATTTTATCTTTATTTTAGTACGTTTTCGCTTATTGGAGAAACATTCAGAACTGTTCACAGTCACACTTTGATAACTGTGCTCCCTCTTATAAACCCCCTGATCAATGATAAAAGGCAGATAGCATTACGACAAAAAAGAAAATAATATGTTATTTTATTTCCCGACTGTTTCGTTGGTATGGTCCTTGCAAATGGGACAGGTAAACGAGAGGTCCAGGATTCGAACCCCGGCTAAGGTACCATTGGGTTTTTCTAAGTTGATACTCCCAGTAATAGCTCGGAGTATAGATTTGAGACTGGTGTATGGCGACAGGCTCTCTCCCCCTTTCCGTGCTAGGACGTAAACCTAACTGGTAAAACGTGGGATAGTGCTACACTCATCTACCTACCACTTCCGGGAAATACGGGCGTGATGCTAGGTTTTCAAGTCGTTTTAAGCAGCGAATTAATGTTTTACGTAAAATACATTTAATACTTAAAAAACACTTCATTACAACCCTTTGTACTCATATCATTACGCAGTAGCTGCTTCAGTCCGGAACATTGCAGGAAGTCATTTCCGTCAGGCGGAAATTGAGCAGTGCCCTGAATTACCAGAGAACTAACTACTAGCTTCCTTGCCTCCCTCCTTTCTAAGTAGTTACACTGTTCAGACATATACTTAGGATTTTGTCACCCGATGCTCGGGCTCTAGTTCACATCCTGATCTGCGACTCTTTCTTTAGAAGATAATTTTGATTTCAAAACAAAAACGAAATATGACTTGTTGTGATATTGAAGGAAACCATCCTAAAGTAACCGTGTGTATTTTATTTAGAGTTCTACGTAATGCTATGTGTCCGGTGTATGACAATAGGCTCACCACATATTCCATAGTGGGACGTAAACGTAACTGGTGAAACGTGGGAGTATACTACACTCCT
>DWDU01005188.1:0-10181 GCA_018245575.1 Jemadia suekentonmiller
GATGCATGGCAATAGGCTCACCACCTACTCCATAGTGGGACGTAAACGTAACTGGTGAAACATGGGAGTGTTCTACACTCCTCTGCCTACCTCTTCGGGGATTATAGGCGTGACGTTACTTTTTTTTTAAAAAAAATAACTTAAAAAAAAGACTAATTTTAATATACAATTAATAATATCATGTTTTCAATGAAAATGTGACGACGTTTTCTATCATTTTCGTCTTAATAGCATGTTGAATTATTATGTTGTCCCACTGTTGGGTGAGAATCATCGCTGTAATTAATGGCTCATTCGATTTTATATTAAGCTTTTAAATAAACATTGTAGATAACTCTGAGATTTTAACATTTCCTCAAGATTTTTCATGTACCGTGTTACAAGTGTCATTAAAAATTTAGGACGTGGTCTCATTTGACGTAACGGTCAAATACCTGAAATAGACACCTGATATCTAAGCCAATAGCAGGGAAGTACAGTTCGCGTATTCTATCAATATAGATCTTTAAAGTCAATAGCGGATAAGCCCCATGTACACCTGTTTCCGTCGCTAAGCGGCGATGCTTTTTTCTATTTCAGTTTGTGTAACGCAAAGTTACAGGCAGCCTAACGGTCTGGCGTCACGTGTTCCCTCTTCATCGAGAGCAACGTGTCTGAGTGTAGAGAACCAATTCTATTCAAGACTGCATGCACAGTAGACCTCAGTGATCAATTAATAGCAGTTAACGTCACTTGTATCGTATTAAAAAATAACAACTAAGCAACGACGACACGGATGCATGTACAAGTTTTGTCTCTGGTGCTTGATGCAACCCACAATAAAGCGTATTACTTTGATACTATTTCGATTATGTTAATTCTTCGATGCAAAGTATGAAAATCTCCTTAACAAAATTACATCGCATCACAGGATTTACTCGTGTGACGTCGATGTAGTGTGTACATAGGATTTGTATATATATAGGCTCAATCAGCCTACGGAGCGCACTCTATCGGAATAGGATTACCGAATGGACATTTAGAAGCGTATGGAAATGCAAATGTAATTATACCTACACAGTACAGACAATGCGGGAACACTACGTCTCTGACGTTACCAGTACCCATATACTTGACATCTTGTTTTAATTACGTAGGTCATTTTGTATGGATCGCGAGGAGTTATGTCAGCTGACTAGCTGAAAAGAATCTTAAGTGGATTTGTTTTGTAAAGTGTTGAAATATGTATTATAACATTATTCGTTATAGGAAATGTAACTAAGTATTATATCATAAGTTTAAGATAATTTTGTCGTATTTCATGAACGATATAAAATCTTAACTATGTATAATAGTCGGCGTAAAAGATGGTACAGAACCCTACAGGCAATCTAAGGGAGACGATTTTGTAAGACCTCAGGTGAACCGCTTAGTTTATTTGAAGCTTGATATACTTGTATTTAATTTACCCCTTAACATCGACAATTTACGGATTTAGCTTATATGTTCCAATATATACTATATATGCATTATATATGAACTATGTATAAATGATAGAGATAGAGTTTCGGGAAACTGGACTTTTTTCTTAGATATGACCTCTTTCAGGGTCTTATTTCAAAATTTCTTAGATATTGTTAGTTTTTGAGTTATTAACGAAAAAATAAATACCTTTTTTTTCATCTTATTTTGTTAATAACAATTGCAATTGTTTATGTGTTAATTATTGAAAAACATTTTTCTAGACGTCATTCCGAATCGAATGACATATTTACAACCTTTAGGTTTATTAACACGTTTTTGAACTTGTTGACTGAACTACGAGTATGTGCGACGTAAACGTAACTAATAAAACATGAGAGCGTACACCTATGCCTACCTCTTTGGAGATTATATGCGCGATGTCACGTACTTTGGTACGATGACCACGTCTGCGATATAAACTACAACATTTGAATTCCACATAATCTACGCAACTAACATCCAATAGCATTGAACACAGATTGAATTCACATAAAAGCAAACCGAATCGCTAATGGCACAATATCCAAGAGACATATCTTTTTTCCTGTTTTGTGTTTGCGTTACGAATTCTCGCTTGTGTATTGTTTCCGTGTGCTAACAGTAACAGAACTTTCTGAGAGCTGCACTAACAAGGAATTATTGCAAAATGAAACTTTAGCTTCGACTGTTCCTAGAGACTATTATTATGACAATAACCTTCGAGTGACTACTTGACAGGTAGAAAAGTGATGTTCATCATTACCATGTTCATAAGTCGGTTTATATATCGCTTCGAATTTGGATAGGTACGGGTTTACTCTCAGAATGCGAAGGGTTACCGAAGGGCGAAGGGATGTCAGCCACCCTAACCAAGTACAGGTTGATCGGCCTCACTGGCCTCAATGAAGTTATAGAATTCGCTAAGTTTTACAGTTTTCCTAACGATGTTTTCATTGTCCTTTACAGTATGGGTTCACAAAACATAAATATTTTTTTTTAAAAGATGTGCATGTCATTCCAGAACTCCCGAATTAGTCTGTCACTACTTAAATTAAAATATTGTTTATTATTATTATGCAAAACATAATGATTAATTACCTCCATATACAATATTTTACGTAGGTATCTGTATATCGTAAAATTAAAACTGTTACTGAAAACAGAGGTGTTGTAAATTAAATAATGTTCTTACTGGACTTATTTATAGAACATAAACTCTACCTTGTATGTTTTCAGGAGAGCTGCCAGAACTACATCCGAGTGCTGGTATCTTTGAGCCCTGGGCGGCTGCTTGTCTGCGGGACTAACAGCTTCAAACCCTTCTGTAGAGAGTACAGCGTCCAACGGGACTCATATCACATGGAGAAGGAGAAATCTGGTCAAGCGGTCTGTCCATACGATCCCGAACACAACTCAACAGCTGTTTACGCAGGTAATTTCTTGCTTTATCTTATGAACGCCAGGAAAGATCGAGGCCTGACTCAAACTATGCCTGCATTATAAAATAACATTGTTTATTCGAGCAGATGTTCGACTCCAAATAAAACTAAATTGTAAAACGTAGTACGGCACAATGGCGTATAAATATACAATGACTTCAGTAAACAAGCGAATTTCATCCTAATCTCTTCTAGTACCTAAGCATACTTCTCATTTTCGTGTGTGTATCGGCTGTAAAAGTTATCTAAAATCAATAAGCGTTAAAATATGACACTACCCAGAGAAAGTAGAAATAATAATCTACCGTCTAGATACAAAATAGTTTGACACAAAAATCCAAAATACAATTTCTATAAATTCTAACGATTAAAGATACGACAAAGCTTTGCGCTCACTTGCCTTTGTAACTAAAGTATTTTTTCTAATTGAATCGCGAGCACAAAGGGGGACTTAACAAAAGATGATACTATCTTGGTTATTAAATTTCGTCACAATAGAACGTGTATATAATCCTGCAATCCACAGAAGCTTTGTTGACTTCGCAGTTGACAGAATTTAATAACAATATGTGCATATATCCGATGTCCGTGTAGGCGTACATATAGTCTTATAAAGGTACACAATAAACATTTAGCAAAACGGCTGTGCGATTTCAGTTTAACGAGTATAAGTCTTCAGTTTAAACAAGTTTAAGAATTCAGTTTAAACCTAGAACAAAAGCAGTATTTGGGTAAGTTGATAAAATGTATACACAATTGATTCCGTATGACAATGTGATGACATACAATTTTTATGCAGTCTTTTTAAATTGAGGGATACTTTTACAATAGGGGATCGTAACCATCATCATCAGACTATTGTAGTCCACTGGACGTAGGCCTCCTCATGGTATTATACCCATAATCCCCACGCTGGGCATGTGGGTTGGAGATTACAAAGTCCAACTTCTCGCACCACCTACGCTGCTCCACATCGGCGCCAGGGCATTTAGCTGTGCTTAGACATGTCGCGCCATACCGCCAGCTACCAGCGTAAAGTTTGAGCGCGTCATACGATACCCTATATACCAGCATTGGGTCGCGGAATGCATTCTCATTCCGCCTCGACATAGACGTCCGAATAAATAAGTAAATTGTAATCATCATAATCAAAATGTACCAGCAAAATATTCAAAACAGATATCTCACCTTCCAGCTGGTACAGTTTTCTGCCTCATTACCGTTACATTTCTACAGCTTAAAAATATTCAGTAATTAAATATGAATACATTCAAGCTATAAGCAAAATACATAATATTTATCATATAAAGTAACAAAACGTAAAGTCTTTAATCCTTTTTTGCTGATGTTAATGCGCAGCTCTACAGGATTTATTACTACTAATGAAATCAGACTGTGGCTGCAACAACGCAGCTCTACGCTGACCAATTAGTAGGCATTATGTAACGAATTGTCAGTGTATTTATTATAACAATCGTTAATAAATTCATCAAGCCGTACCAGTCGCATGCATAAAGCTTCGATCAAGCCATTAATCCAGCTCATAATATATTCTGTTATGCCATATAAATCACGACTGTTAACAACGTCAGCTTATAATTCGAAAATTATTTTATTAACCATATTCGTCTGAAGAATTATTCACATTTATTTAAAAATCCATGTGTATATAACTATCAACCGGAAAATCCATTAATGCAGTTTGGTGGACGCTATTTAGCGGGCCGCCATGGTTGTAATAGCCGATGAGACCTAATTCGACCACTAATGGAATCCGACTATGGACGAAACAGCGCAGCGCTAATGCCAATTAAGAACGACGTGTCGCGACGGGAAGTACCTGTCACATGTTACGCCTGTACAATCAACTACAAACGAAAATTAGTACAGTGTAATGTGACTGTATAAAAATTTGCTTAATAACATGTAGCTTATTGTATGTTGTGTTGTGTATTAAATTTTAATACAATATATGTCACTAAAATATGGCAGTGATTATTTAAAACCGATAAAAATCTTATTGCATATTCGTTGATATTTTTCCTAATTTTATTCCATAGTGCTTCGCAGTTTATGTATATTTTGAACGTGCCTAAAAGAAATATTTGATTATATGAAAATCAATAGCTTATTTAAATATACTCGTAGGTAAAAATGTAAACTAACGATGGTTATCATTTTTGTAATTCGTTTAAACGGCTAAATCGTAGATTTATCTGTTGTAGGTCTTGTTTATATGTTTGATATCTTGTTTATATGAATAGACGCGTAATTGTACAGAACTGTATCGAAATCGTATTTCGACGTAACGGAACGTAAGCCGGAAATGCATGGACGATAACAAACAGATGAGTTGGACGATTTACGCTGACGTAAGGCGATTCAGTATCACAATTCAACCTTACAGAAACCGAACGACTTAATCATTCTACTCAATACGAATCGATATTAATCTTAATCCATCTGTTCCCGCTTTAAAGTTTTTTACCTGAGACCCTTTAAATCTCTTACGTTCCATTTCACTGTTAGTAAACATAATAAACTTTCATATATTTTCAAATTTTCAGTATTACTATTCAACCTTATAGAAATCGATATGAATAAATCATTCATCTCGATAGTAAAGTATACAAATCTTGATCGTCCTATTGAAATTGGTATTGAAATCTTTTCAATATTTATTTTGATATATTGAAACAGCTATTGAAATCTTTACCTGTTTGTAAAACTTGTTTCGTTCCATTTCATCGTTTGCAAACAATATACATTTCAACATACGAGTATACGACGATGTTGATAATTTTGAATAATAATGATAATGAGCTTTCTCGACTTTAAATATTATTGTTGTATTTGAAAATATAAAAGAAATTTTAAATACACCTGTTACCAAAAATTATACGGTAGGTAATAATGACAAAAGAAAATCCCTTATCGAAAACGCCGATAAATTCAGTGGATGTACAGTAAGACACAATACGAAGGACACATATGCATTCCGGCGACGACCGGAGGCTTCCACTGTATAGAAATTAGGGAAAGAAAAATCTTTTTCATATCGATTGAGCCCACTTTTACAGTCTAGTGGCTCACAATAGCCACTCATTGTTGCGTTGAAAGGGACCCCGATGAATAGAAATGCTAGTACGTAATATAACGTGACTCTTACACATAATATTCACTTCAACATATCCATGTACGTTGGACTGTTGTACGCGCGAAGGTAATGAAGAGGGGTAACGTTAGCAGAAAAAAAGATTTGTTGTTAAGACGATATAATGTATTGTAATTTTATTCTCGTTGAGTTCAACTGAAGGTACAAGATAGTTTTTAAGAGTCGCCATGTATGTAATAAATGTTATTTTATTTTACTATTGAATGCGGAGCTGTATATATGCATTAATAGACAGGATCATGAAGAAGAATGTTGGATAACTCCGAAACTATACAGACTATCACAGTTACCCTTATGCTTACTAAATTCAAAATACGTAAATATCTTTCGACTGATAGTGTTCAACGCCTGTAGCAATCAGTTTGATTGCACAACGCAAGAATAATCAACTAGCAAAAGTAAACTGAACGGTTAGCGAAAATAAGGTTAATCAGTCATTTTAATGTAGAATGAGCTTCCGACGCTGTCCTGGATCACTTGGACTTGGGGTTCGTCAAGAAAAGCGTATAGGGACCTCTCCTTCAAAGCCGGCATCGCATTGACCACTCCTTGGGTGTGACTAATGTGCATAAGAGACGATGACCACTTACCACCAGGTCGTCGTTTGTGGCAGTAACAGTTATACAAGATACACTAAAGGAAACAGTGGAAATAAACGTTGAACAACTGGATAGTCAGTTCTGTAAAATTTAATTAGACTTAAAACATCCTCCTAATTAAGAACGGATCCGTACAAAAACTCTTCAATCATTTGTACTTTAAATCTACAGCAATATGTTTCTTAAATTTGAGCCATTGATATGGTTCTAAAACAGATAAAATACATACAATAATTGATGGTGACATAAATTGTTTGGATTCAGCAGCGAATCGCTCATCACCTCAAGATTTCCCATATATTTAGTTGGCGTTTTTCTTTACTGCAAGTCACGTGTGTTTTTCTCCCGAACTCCGGATCTTCCTTTTTCGCACAAGTAGGTAAATAAGTTGGATAGGAAAAGATTACGCCAAACAAACCAACATAATTATGCTGCCCTCATTAGACAAAACGATTTTATTTTAATGTTTCCGGAACCACATTTGACTATAGAATTTTATCGGTTTTGTTTTACTATGGAAGTGTTTTCTCTATTGTAAATACACTTTTTTACTACAATATTCTCGGATTGAAGTATGTCGCTTATTATTTTTGCAAATTAATTGCAATTCAATTGCAAAAAGCTACGTTTAGAGTTTTTGAACCTAAGCTATCATTCCAAAAATCTTCAAATGCCATTTCAATCATGACACAAAACAATATTTTATATCTCACAAATGCAAAATAATAATTCGAATCAGTATTATAAAGTTTAATTCGTTAAAATTTGCACTCAACATCTCCACTTACCGCCAACTGACTCTATACAACTAACTCTACATTTGTATTTCTTCCCCCAAAATAAACACTTCTGCAACGACGACAAGCACATCATCAATTACCCAACACTGTCCTTTGTACAATTTTCTTTACGTTAACGCATCCCCTTGCAAATTTGCACCCATTTATCAACAGTCGGTACTTACCCGTACGCAAACCAAAAACGACTCTCCCGTAAATATAATTATACCCCTAGAGACAGGTGCGCTAATAAATGCTTGTTTGTATTAGCGCAATTAATATGAAAATGTTAATTGTACTAGCGTTGTGCGAGCACCGTTAGTTCGATTCGCAAATTAAGTACTCGAAAATAATTTGCAGGCTTAATTAACATCGTGTTACTAACAGCATTAAAATATCAGATACGTAAATTTTATTTTAATCACTTCACTATTTTAATTTTAACGTGCCTAAAATAAAAATGTATTCGTATGTAGAACATGTTGCAGAAAAACAGGATTTTTGCAACAATTAGTTTGTATGACAACTTAAAGATCATTATTTGATGTGTGTACCATCGAGAAGATTGCTATTTTAACGTGGCCAGGTCCCATTTGCTGTACAAGTGTGCGCGTAAAACGTAAACAACACAACAGTGAGTTTGTATCGGTGCCGCCTGTATTGTAATGGCGCAACGCCCCGGGCGCAGTCCCGCTCCAATCTAATAATTCAATACGCACGATCAGTAATACTACGCGTAACATGCCAACATCTTTACGTGACCCGAATATTATTATGCGAGGACTCAATTTACGCCTCGTGCCCTGGACATGTCTGGAGTAACACAAAATCAATCGAATAGATTACAATGACTAGTTTCGTTGATCTCATACAATGAAGTTAAATTTGATAACGGGATAGCATAATACAAGGATAATATTATAAGATATCCCGTGCAATTATAACATAAGTATGAATATTATCATTATCTTGATGATCAGCCTGTCTATGGCCAGTGCTAGATATATTTCTGCTCTAAGAGGTTTGTGTCGACAATCCCATTGCTGGGCGTGGGAGTTGGGAATCGCAGAGTACAGCTTCTCGGACAGCCTACGCTACTGCCCATAAACAGTCAGGTTGTTCAACCATGCCTAAACAGGCTGCGCCATATCGCAATCATCCAGCAATTATACATAGAGAGGTGTAGAATAAAATTTAATGTAACATGATTTGCTAGGGTATTAATATGTACGTTTGATATCGAAATAGAGATCACCTAATAAATAATAGATACCATTTGGCCTTTTCCTAATTCCAAATTATCGCCAGGCTAACACGTTCAAATGAGTTTGCTAAATAATTTAGACGCACTTAACTAAAGAGCTTACTCAACCATAGTACATAGGACGAGAACATACAGTCACATCGAGCCCCGACCTCAAGTTGCACACAAAAGCACATACATATGTGTGTGTGTGTGTCTGTGTATGCGAGTGTGTGCGTGTAGCGCAGAGCACGGCCGTCCATTACCACGGACACGGCTAGTTATCTCCTATTGATCTGGTCCAATTAAGCAGAGCGACGCCCAGGGGACCGCGCTGGCCAGTCTTAACATCCGCAATGCCTACGCTGCAGTGCCATGCATTTTTACGTTATGTACCTACTTACATGGAGCGCTATGTTCATACTGTGCACATATGAACCGAAGATTTATTTCATTTACCTAATAGATCTTTGCATTTTATGGTATCATATTAAAAGACACATATTTTGTCAAGAAAAAATTTGCATTCATCGAATCATCGTTATAAAATAAAATTCATTAAAATCTTTAATATGTTGTATTATAAATTAGTAAAATTGGTCTGCTTAGAAAAAATATTAATTCCGTGTAGGTACTATATACGTTTAGTAACATTATTATGTTTCTCAATAATTTATTCATAAGTTGAATTTATTTATAATAAAATGTTTTTATGTCAGGAATTAACAAGTACTTAATTACGCATCAAAGTACCTACTAGTATACTAGGAGTGCATAAGTTAGTTACAGGGCAGTAACATTCGGGTCACGTAAGACCAATGACGTGTTGGTGGCTGTATTAGTGGCACTGCGTATTGGATTATTGGTACAGCGCCTGACTACCTCTGAGAGTATGTAGACTAGATATTCCAATGAACAAACGTCTGTAAATTCTCATAACGTTTTTATCTTCGCTTCGCAAAACAAATTAATTTTTTCTTTGTAACACAAAATATTATTTTTTTATAAAGCTACTTACTAAATTGTTAGGTATTAGGTTAGTTGATAGGTTAGGTTAATATATAAATTAAAGGATAATGTTGACAAATTAAACGTTGAAAAATAAATAAAGTGGACAGCCACGTTGATCGTGTTGGTAGCAAGTGCCATTGCCCGATCGGAAGGTCCTGGGTTCAAATCCCGGGTCGGGCACTACCAAAATTTTGTAATTTAGATTTTCTAGTAGTGGCTCGAAGTCTAGATATGTGCCCGATGTATGGCACTAGGATCAACACCTATTCCATAGTACGACGTAAACGTAACTGGTGAAACGTGGGAGTATACTACACTCTTCTGCTTACCTCTTCGGGGATAATGGGCGTGAAGTTACGTTGTTTTTTTGTATTCTATCTAAAAAAAAAAAACGTAACATCACGCCTGTAATCCCCGAAGAGGTAGGCAGAGGAGTGTAGAACACTCCCACGT
>DWDU01005189.1:0-10181 GCA_018245575.1 Jemadia suekentonmiller
CCAGTTTGATATTTTTTATTGTATAGTACAAAATAACGTCCTCTTTTGGCTTATGTCTGTTTGTCATAGTTTTACAGTATAATAAATGTAAAATCATGCCTGTAATCCCCGAAGAGGTATGCAGAAGAGTGTAGTACACTTCCATGTTTCATCAGTTACATTTACGTCCCATCATGAAATATTTATTTGATGTTACATGGAATAATTACGACACCTTATTGCCGTATACCAGTGACGAATCTCTGAGTCTCGGAGTCTTCTCCGAGCCACTACTAGAATAGTCCGGACCACAACTAGAGTAGGTAATATGGGCAACGAGCTCATAAAAGCCTCTGTCCAGCAATAGATTGAGACAGGCTCGTGATGATAGCTTTTCATTATAACTAATAAATGTTCCCGTTTACCGTCAACGTTTCAGGTAATGGAATTAGAATCGAAGTTATCGGAGGCGCAGAAGGAGTTCATAGAGGGCGCGCCGACGCGGGCCAAGCGCACGCCCGCCGAGTGGATCCCGCGCCCGCCGGAGAAGTTCTGCCTGACGGGCCATCGAGCCACCATTACTAAAGTAAATATGGTTTAATATATTTACTGATACATTTCTCAAGGTTATACAATCGCTTAACCATATAAGCTAAGTATTAATACAATGACGGTACAAATACAACCCTAATACAAGGTAAACATAGTGACTTCTTGACTTGAATAAGTTTGAAAGTAAGTTGGGTTACTGGCAAATAATTCGTACGATGAATTGCGACATGATGCTATTGTTTTTTTATTTATTTATTTCCAGGTAATATTTCACCCAGTGTTTAGTTTGATGGTCTCCTCGAGCGAGGACGCCACCATCAAGGTGTGGGAGTTCGAGAGTGGCGAGTACGAACGAACCCTTAAAGGGCACACCGACTCCGTTCAGGACATCGCTTTCGATCATCATGGAAAACTACTAGGTAAAAAAAAATATAATCATCATCACACTTTTTCAGTTCAGTTCCGGATGTAAGCCTCCCTTGAGTGAGAGGTTATGTTCACAAAAATGATACATTTCATGAAATATTTTTACGGGCTGACGTAAACAAAAATATCGTTAATCAAGAACCTTTTTTAATACGCACGATACATAAAAAGGAACCATTGAAGTGAGTCAGTCTTAAGTAATGAAGAAATAAAAGCCTTCTCACAGTTTTTGTCAGCGTTATAATTAGTTGAAAAATAAATGTATGTTTTCCAGTGTCATGCAGCGCGGACATGTCTATAAAGCTGTGGGACTTCAACCAAACTTTCGAGTGCGTGAAGACGATGCACGGCCACGACCACAACGTGTCCTCGGTCGCGTTCTCGCCCAGCGGCGACATCGTGTACTCGGCCAGCCGCGACAAGACCATCAAGGCGTGGGAAGTCGCTACCGGGTACGACCGCTCATCCTTTTCTACGTGTAATCTGATTGAGTTGTCTTTTAAATAAATCCATTAATAGAATCCAATCATGTTTGTAACTGTTTTGTTAATTTCAATTGGTATATTCGTATTCGGTGTGGTACCAAGTTTCAGATAGTTATCACTTAAAATCATGTGACAGCTTATATCCACCGTTCAAGCATATCTTTATCATTATCATGATCATTAGCAGCGTGTGCCGCGTCGATACTGTCTGTAGCGTGTCGCCCGTGTGCGTGTGTCGCAGGTACTGCGTGAAGACGTACAAGGGGCACCGCGAGTGGGTGCGCATGGTGCGCGTGTCGCCCGACGGCGCGCTGCTGGCCTCCTGCTCCAACGACCAGACCGTGCGCATCTGGAACGCCGACACCAACGAGTGCAAGGTGCGCTAACATTACGACTTGTATTATGATCTTACTGGAAGGCGAGGGAAAAATTATCCGCTATCTTTATGAAGCCGATTCTTTAGTTCTCTGAAATAGAAAAGTAATAAAGTGAAGACTTTTATATGTAGCGTTCGTCGCCATTGTCAAATTTAAACAATAGTCGTTTGTCGATAATCCACCTCTGTTAAATGAAGAAGAATTATCGTTACGATTGGACTAAGAATTTTAATATGTACATTGTTGGAGCGAGTGTCAGTTTCATAACATTTGCGCTCAGCTTTGCAATGATGGGTAAAAGTTTTGTTTATAGTGACGGATAAAGAATGTCGTAACCTGTGTGTAATTCGATAAACGGCACGACGCCGGCAGATGGAGCTGCGCGAGCACGAGCACGTGGTGGAGTGCGTGGCGTGGGCGCCGGCCAGCGCCGCCGCCGCCGTCAACGAGGCGGGCGGCAGCGACAACCGCCGCGCCAGCCACGCCGGGCCCTTCCTGGCCAGCGGCTCGCGCGACAAGTCCGTCAAGGTCACGCGCCGCCGGCCCCGCCCCTCTACCCTTACACATACACACCTAACTTGTTTCTTCGGCATCAGTCGTTAATCTTAATACGGAGTAACCTATATATTATATTCAAATTCTGTTTTTAATTTTCACATCACAATTATTTTTCTCTAAACCTTATTGTACAATTCCATAGACTAGGTTATTCATGTAGCAATATGGTTGATATAATTGTTTATGATTTCAATAAAATGCGTTGTGGAATATTTCCTGAACTTCGCAAACGCGTAATGCAGGCAATCATTTCTAGAATAAATGTTACACTTCATATCGTATATATTACCAAACATAAATCCTATATGAATATACGATTTTACACAAGCACCACTTAATATAAAATAATCGTAATAGGTCGTAATATGTAAAGGCTCAGTGGTCATATTGCCGACGTGCACCATGGTCGGAGCGAAGGCTGACGAGGCGATTGGTGGCGCAGATCTGGGACGTGAGCACGGGGCTGTGCGTGGCCACGCTGGTGGCGCACGACAACTGGGTGCGCGGCGCGGCGTGGCACCCCGCCGGCCGCTACCTGCTCACGGCCTCCGACGACAAGACGCTGCGCGTGTGGGACGTGGCGCACACGCGCTGCCTCAAGACGCTCTACGCGCACCAGCACTTCGCCACCAGCCTCGGTGCGTACCCCGCCCAGCCCTACACCGGGGCTATTAACTAATTATTTATTCATGGTTTTCGGAAGAGGCTAGTTGGAGTCGTACCAAACTTTTTCATCGTAGTTTCAGAAGGAGAAAAGTTTCGCGGCTATTCTTGTCGTTTAAGTTGTTGTGACTGAGTTAGCTTAAAAGAAAGAAACAACTATTTCACTTATTTAAATTAAAATTGACTCATACTAAAATTAAAATATATTTTTTTTTACCTTTTACTAAAATTGCCTTTTCGTTTCAGATTTCCACAGGACCTTGCCATACGTGATATCGGGCAGCGTCGATCAGACCGTCAAAGTTTGGGAGTGTCGTTAAGAGCATTGCCATTTTAGTAACTTAAACTCACCGATGATATCTTTATATTTTTCACATTTAATAGCTACAATGAGAGAATTGTAAGTGTCGATCGTAATGGAGAAATCATACGGAAAAGGGGAAAAAAAATAGTTTTGATAATTTATTGATATTGTTTCTTCCGTTTGCTCATTGTGGTCCTTGTGGTGTCTCTGACGATGCTATGTCTCATCATAAACAACCTGTCGACCTCTCTCGATCTTTTCAAGCTGTTGTGTTTAGAGTCACACATTCCATTTTTAATGTAACGGTACATGGTTAGTTGCTGTATATTAATTTGTAGCTAATTAATATGTCACGTGAACAAAATGAGGGTATGGAAAATTTTGTAGCGCAATCCTCTCTCGGGCAGCAGTGGCGTAGCATTCGTCGTGTACCCAAAACGAAGCGATGTAGTTGGGAGCAAAAGCTGTGTTATAATTTAACATTTCATTATTCTGTTTTATTTTATAGTAATTTTTTTTTTATATTCGTAAGAGTGTTTAGATATAGCTTTATTTGGTATGAATAGTTAATGTGAATTCTTATTACATGTCCACTCTAGAAAAACTTGTACCTTAATTTGTCTATTGATATAATTTAGTTTTTTTTATTATTAAATTTGATATTCGATCGTTGTTCATGACAATCGTCCGGGGTTTAGTCATTGTTTTTTTTACGTGAATCACATTAGAACACTCATTGAAATCTTGTATATAAGGAAGCTTTTAACGCGTGTCTCGCTCGATAAGATCCTCATTATGTGTTTGCCGGAGTGCCAACAGCATTAATGGATATCCAGAGACGCGATAACCGATTTTGTAACTTGTTGCTATCACGATAGGGGATGGAACGTCGGGGGTTGCTCGCTTTTGTTTATAACGAACAGCAGTTTAATAAACTTATTTTAAGTTTTGTCAATTCAAAACTTTAACTATAAGTTAGAGTGTTATATTTTAATTATTATTATTATTATTTCTATTTATTTATATCTGCAGTGTTTCATTGTCTCAAACAGAATTTTGATTAGGGTAAAGTTGGACGCTTAAATTTTGCTAGGTAAGTGATTTTTACGCAGTGTTCGTCTTACAATTACACGTAATCTGTTTTTTTTTTAAGTTTGTTGGTCTATATCATACTAGAGTTTTACGTTAACTGAAGTGTGTGATACAATAATTGTAATAATTAATTACTTTGAATAATAACGGCGATTCTGTTTGTGGTAGCTAGACGCGAAAATTATTTTATCGAGCCTATTATATTTGTTCAATAAACTAGTTATTTATTACTGGAAATGTGGAATTCGGTTGTTCCGGTATCTTTTAGTGATTAGCGTTAGTTGTAGTCGAGTATTGTCATATTATTAGTGGCTTTGCAGTGCTAATGCGTTGATATGGCATGTTTAATGTTTCCAACGCGACCACCATTCACTGCGCCGCTGTTCCGTGCAACTTCTGCCGCCTCGGCGTCACTTTGATACTCTTGCAGTCGCGTGAAAGTGTATTTAATGTGTGTTAGAGGCAGACGAAGTGGACTTATGGTAGTGAGTGGCCGTTACGCACGTTGGCAATGCATGAAGATATTCGCTTAATCGATGTAGTTGCCTAAACGCAGTGATCAAGGAGATTATACTTTTAAGCATCAATGTTTGGTAAACATACCAAGATCAGTACTTATTGCCAAATTGTAATAGATGATAGTATGTAATGAATTTGTTAATGTATTAATGTCTGCAATGTTCTAGGTGGAAATTGTTCGGCACGTTATGTAATATGTTGTATTATGCTTCTAATGTTTAATTTCCAATAATTTATTTCACACTGGCGATTTATGAAAATCTTCTTCCAAATTATTATTAGGATTGAGTATGACATAGTTTCAAGGCAATAGTGTAAAAGAATTGTTCTTTGAAATACAGATATAGAAGTAGCTTGTGTATCATAACACTTGCTTACCAGTATTTCTTACTTAGAAATTTATATACAGCATTTAATATAGGAAAGTATTTACATTTATCTATCCTACGCTACATATTTATAATCTCCTTGAGGGGAACTTAGTTATATGGCGGTTGTTCATGATTTGAAGCTTGCAAAGTATGTAATAGTATGTTTTACATAAATAAGAAGTTTGTATTACAATTATCAATTAATAATAGTATCTCTGCACTTGTATCGATATAAATTGCTTACTGAATATATCAACGAATTAATGTTTCAGCTTTTACTGAATCCTCTTGATCCAATCTTTCAATTATTCATAAAACATCTGTTGCAGTACACAAGAGGATTTGTTGTCTATTTAACCACTATTTTGTCTAAATTTATAAATAATTAACTACCAAAATTAAATAGTATTTGGTCTAATATTTTCTGTAAATAAATCAAGTATGTAATTTATTCGTTGTTTATTTTCTTGCCTTGTTCATTATTATTTTTATTCATGATTTGTTAACGGTCATTACCTTCATTTCGCTATTTGGCCGTTTTACTAAATCAATGTTGGTACTAAAAGAAATGTATAACAAAGCTTCAAGTGTAGCTCCGAAACATTTTTGCAATTTATTTCACGTAATATATCAAGTGATATGCTTACATAAAGAATTTTTGAAATAAAATTTTAGTTAATTACTCTTTTCTTACTATCATCTGAATCAATTAACATATTTAATTAGTAATCTAGATAGACTATAACCTAGACCATACAGGTTTTAAGATTCAATTTTTTCCAATGCCAATTATCACATGGGAATAGAGAACAAAAAATCAGGATGTTACATTACTGCATTTTCTATAGCATACAGTACGTGCCCTTAACACAATTAACTAAATCAATACATTTAAAATTATGTAATTTAAAACAATGCTTGATAATTAAATCCTGATGAATTACCGTAATAATAGCAAGATATTAATGTAACTTTATGCCACAAGGGTCATTATCAGACTTAACCAGTTCTACGATATCTGTGGCAACGCCGTCAAAAGTAGCTGTCAGAAATGTCACAAAAACGACAGCATCTGCCATTAGCTTTTGCCATATTTTCTGTTCATTCATTCTGCTATTCATTTATTCATTTGAAGAAGCGCACTTGAACGTAGTAGTAATAGTTTTCTTTATTAAGTTGTTGTCTTCGGTTAAAGTGCATTTATATTCTAACTGGAGCGCGTGTTTTAAAATGGACGTCGAGGAATGTCTAAAAGAATGGGAAGATCTACTGGTTGACTACAAACGACTCGAGGTAGGTTAATTCTTATTTCCGACTCATGCTTGTTGTATACTACAAAATAACATATATATATACATTTGTTTAAATATATAACAATATACTTTAAAAAAATCTATATTCTACGCATATTAGTGTTGAATAAAGCTTTAATTCTGTAGACATAATGTATATACCATATATATTTAAATTTCATTCACAGCTGTTTTCGTTACACGCTTAAGGCGTGTGTATTTCTTAAAATACCTACGCTTATATGTTATTTAATCTATGAAATTGGCTGTATAAAAGATATCAGTTCATGTTAAATTTCTTCAGTTTATAAATCATGGAGATTAACAAACCTCATCAAACTCAAATTTGACAATATCATAATAATATTAATTTTTCAAATTATAGTAGGTACTTATAATTATTTCCACTGTATGAATTTATTACTTAGGATTTATTGTAATTTCTTTTTAAAATAAATCTTAGTTTTCTTTTACATTAAATATATTCTCACAATAAATTATAACTTCAGCATTTTAGAATAACAAAAAGACAATGGTAAATATGCAACAAAATTTTATTTCATGACACAATTCAATTGTTTGAATTTACAAGGTCAATAAAATATTTTAATTAAATTCAACATTATTTCTAGTGAAGAGTTTATTATAGTTGTGGTAAAATTCAAAGAAGAAATACCAAAGTATGGTGGGTATCTTATGCATACACATAAATGCATACTAAAATATATTAATAAAATAATTGGAATCTCACTACAATTAATATTATATGACAACAGGGAATTTTAAAATTAAATCAACATAAATAATACTATCAATGTAATCTTTTAAACATCTATCAAAAACTTCAGGCAAATGTCTTATTTATCTGTTATGAACATGTGTATAAATATAAATTAATGCATATTGTAAAAATATGTAGGAGTTCGCATCTGGCTTTCCATAATTATAGAGTATGGACAAAGTAGGCTCAACAGTAGCATATAAAAAGATTATGAAAACCACCTTATATGCCTAATAGTAACTAAAAGTGTCAACCTTTTCTGAAATATTCATTATACATCACAATATTTGCACCATTTCATATTTGTGATTGTAAAAATATAACTTTTTTTTCAGGCAGTAAACAGAGAATATGTATCAAAGTTAGATGAAATTGGTGACCTTCAGGCATCATGCTTGAAAGAATTAAACCATCAGCGCTATCGCTTGTCTATCATCACATCTGCACTCAAAAGGTCAGATACAACATTTATACTATACCTAAGCTATGCATCATCATTGAATTATTATTTGTTGCTCCATATATTCCATAGTTTTTGATGGATTTTTTGATGATCTGCCTACATCGTTGAAGATTGCAGGTGTAATGCTACGTTGATAATGACTCCTCCACATGACAGTATCTTCCTATTACAGGAGACTTATAATTAAATACACCATAGGTATCTAAATTATTTATCTATCTTTAAAAGTTCAGCATTTAATGCAAATCTCTTTTTCCGCGTTTATTACAAATTAGTCATTGATGTTCTTGAAATTACTGATTTCATTAGTAAGCCATAAGAGTTTCTTAGCGCATGCAATACACTGGACAATTTGATCTTTCTGTTGAGTATATCTTACCCCTGTTGTGTTAATGTAGTCCATATGTCTTTCTAATACCAACTGAATTGTTTTAATCATTAAATGTGTATCCATGCACTTGACACTAGTTTTAAATTATATTCTCATTATAAAACAGATGTTATGCAGACTTATAATTTTGTGTATTGCTAACCAGTGTAACATTCAATTGTTATTCCACTATATATATAATGAACTAGAGTAAATACTGGTTATTTACGTTGTTTACTAGTTAGTAATTTTGCCGGCAGTGAGTAAATAAATGATTGGTCTTTATTTTTTATTAGATAGGGTGCATCATAGGTTCTCAAAAACTTATTTCGCCTACTGCCCTCTTTGAGAATTATTACTACAATGTTTTCTTCTGACCGGTGAAATTACTTTACTATGTCCTTGTTTTACATCTTTAATGTCTTCAGTACCCACATGGACTTGTTACTCATCCTCTTTGTAACAAACTGCTTCACAATTTATCTATACAACAATTAATAAGTCATATAACATATGTAAAAGTGTTGGCTAATGTGAAGATGATTAGTTTATCACAACAGACATTCTTGCTTAATGGTGGCTTATCATAATTTTTATTGTACCATGTTATCATTGTGAAGAAATATTTTACATTATGAAATTATGAAAACACATATTTGTAATGGCTAAATAAATTGACTAATCCTACTACAAATATTAATGAAAATATTAATATTGATATGCTTTTGTAAATAAAACCCTAATATAAATAAAATATAAATAAATATAAATCCTAGTCCCTAAATATAAATAAAATTGATGTGCCTGTCTGTGATTTCTGAACACTTTTTCTGAAGCTAATATGGTTATTTGCAACTTACCTAAAAACAAAGATTAATTTGGATAATGATTGTCTCTTGGTTGATTATTTATTTAACCAGGCTAACTATGGCATGCCTGAATAAATTTTGACTCTTTATTGGGCTCTAAATTGAATAAATTTGTCTGGTAGTAATTTCTTATTTTCTTATCATATTTTCAGCTTCTCATTCATATTTTGATTTAGATTTGAAGTGAGATAATCATGTAGTTTAATAAAGTAATGTTATATACAGGGATACAATACAAAACTGCACAATGGGTGTGTGTGAACTGAGAGTGTAGTCATAACACCATTTTATATACATATATATAATTTTTCTATGTAACTAAACTTTAATTATTCAATTAATTGTTACAATAATTTGTGATAAATACAGTATCTATAAATATAAGAGCAATAAATATTTATTGGCACTTGAAAAATATAGATGAATCCACGTGTTGTTATCAAGGGATATAAGCCAGTGATTAGAGAAATAATCATCAGATTATAAATATGTATTTGTTGTTTAGCAAGCTATGATATTATATTTATACAGCAACTGTTGCAACCTTCAGATAAGCACTCAACACATAATATGTTACTATTGATGAAGTGTTGACATATGAACACTTCAATTTAAATTATTTTTCGGCTTTTGGGTCTCAGATATTAGTATATTATTTGTGGGTTTTTTTTACATCACTCCATTAGTAGATATAAGTTAAAACTTTTTATCAAGCCCTTCCTTCTTTCCTACCATGTGGTTTTAATAACCCTATCCTTAACAAGTGCATCCAATGACTAAGTCTCTGTACTGTAGCTGATGGTGAGGTGTCTCCAGAACTACATGTGTTCTTGAAAGACATTTGTGTGAAGCTATGAGTCTTTAACTTATGTTCTTGATGTGTCCTTGTGTCAGGTTAAAGCAAAAGAAAACCGAAAATGTGACTAACCTCGAGAAGGAGATCATGAAGAGGAAAGCTATGCTCCATGAAATTGAGGCAACCCTGCCGAAACAGAACAGCTTATACCTGAAGATCATACTAGGCAACGTGAACGTTTCCATTCTGAATAAAAATGACAAGTAAGTCAAATAATTGCATCA
>DWDU01005190.1:0-10179 GCA_018245575.1 Jemadia suekentonmiller
TTATCTCTTTATTGAATTTCAACACTACACGTACTAAATCATTTATCTCTAAAACCTCTCAATATTCTATCAAATTCCTTTTTTCATTCAATGTTCCTCGTTCTATTAAATTTTTGACGAAACTAAATCATAAACGATCCGTGAGAGATTCCGCGACACGTCCGGGGGGATCTCGTGTCAGAACTGCTACTCACTTCCGTTACGGGCTGGAAATTGACGTACCTATATAATACGTCTCACATTACCAATTGTTTTAAACTTTATCCCAGTAACTGGTAATTGTTGTCAATCTTAACTACTATACAATAGATATTTGTTATAAAGGATCTCATCTCGACAAGTTATTAAACGTAAGATCACGCCTATAATCCCCGAAGAGGTAGGATGAGGAATATAGAACACTCCCACGTTTCACCACTTACGTTTACGTCCCACTATGGAATAGGTGGTGAATCTATTGCCATGTACCGGGCACATATCCAGACACCAAGCCAGTACTAGAAAATCTAAATTAGAAAAATTCCATAGTGCCCCACCCGGGAATCGAACCCAGGACCTCTTGTTCGGCAGTCGCGCTTGCAACCAACACGACCAACGAGGCAGTCAATTATATCTCCATACCTAATTAATAGAGCAATATAAGTCAAACGTATAAAAAAGCACATTAGATTTACATGGCTGGAACGCTTTAATGTGAAAAGCAAAACTGTAAGTCACTTATTTTCCATAAGAAACAATGGAACAAGTTCATTGTGTCGTATATTCCGTGTGAATCTGCGCCATAAAACCACACACTGAGTGGAGGACTGCGCTTCATTTCCTCAATGCGACACACTTCCTTCACCTAATGGGTACACAAAAATGTATCACGATAAACGAGTTTTTATAGGGGCGGTTCTCAGCGGATACACGTTTTTACACCCGCTAATATTTGTAAATATCGTACATCTATATTAATCAGAGATATCTCGCATGATATTCCAATACCAATGGCAATCTCCTTTTTAAATGAGTTTTTTTGTGTTATATTACAGTTTTAAGCAATTTTGAAAATATTATGTGGAGAAATATGTAGTTGACGATTCAATTGTGCACCGGCTTAACTTACCTGTGTTTATCGGAATACCCCGACTAGTGACGGACCTCTCGACCTTCATAATGACCTCCCACCGGTCGCAGAGTGGTCACGAAGAAGATTGATGATAAATGACCTGAGGCAGTTCCGAAAAGAATTGGGTTTTCCCGAAAAACACACGTGGTTTTAAACGATGCTTACTTTTATTTAATTATTAAAAATCTTCACAAGCTTTGCACTGTTCAAAGGAATATAGCAGTCAGATTTTATAGTCAGGTGTAGGTAATAATCATAACATTACGCTTGCATTTCCTCGATGACAGACAGAGGAGTGTAGTACGCTAACGTTTCACCAATTAGGTTATATGTTTCTTGGACCAGGAGATGAGACTATTACCAGTTCTCGCTTCCCATTACAGCCGCCTGCAGTTGTGGTAACAATAGAGTAATACCTACTTAATTTATTCATACCTCTCCGCGTTCAAACTTGGTAAATGCCACCTACGTTTGTATAACACTGCATTTATAAACACACTCCTTATATTACAGCGTAATAAATTTCAGGTAATATTAATGTTGCTTTTATAGATGTTGTAGATTATAACTGGTGAAGCTTTGGAGTGTGGACTACACTCCTCTGTCCACTACTTAGGGGAAACAGGCGTGATGTTATGCTGTTTTTAATATACGTTATAGATTGTATGAGACAATAGTATATTATTACGTTATACTTACCATTCTCTTGTTTATTAAACATTTAAAATGTTTACAAATATAGGCACATGCTTCTTGGGCAATATCCGAAACCTCGTTGTATGCAAAAGGACGTTGAGGCAGTCCAATATTGAATAAAATAAAAACGCCTACATAGGATAAACATATTGTGTCAGGGTTTTACAACGATATTGCATTTCCTTTGCTACTTCTGTGCTCAGTATAAAATGTACGGGGATTTCAGTATTATCGGAATAGTGACTTTGATAGCTACAAAGAAAATTCTAGCTGGATATACCTATGCTTTTTTCATGAAATGCACCTACATGATTACCTTAAAGTTATCTAAACTTTAAATGATGATGATGATGATGATAAATTATTATAAATAAATAAGAACAACAGTATCGTAATATTATAATATTAAGGGCGCTAATGATTCCGAGTTCATATTGCAAAAAAAATCATCACTGAACAAATTCAATGTTCATTCAAATTTACTTTACAAATCATACCAAGTTCTTTACAGTTGAGAATTTCGTAATTTACACATAGGTACATATACGCTCAAATGTTTTTAGCACGATGTTTGAAGTTTCAAAGCGCGCGTAACGTGTGCACGTTAGCACGGTGGAAAGAGCAGAAACAACACGTCCTTTGTACAATTGTGCATTCCGAATGTAACATACTATGGCACACAATTATTCTGAGAAATAATCATTTATACCTAATTAAATTACATGTGCAATTAGTGAAATGTTAAACACTTATTGCTCGCTGTTAGTAGTAAATGCTAATTTGGAATTGTCGCGTATTTACTGCCGAGATTTGTTTCAATTTTAAACGTTAACTGATTGCCTCGTTGGTTGAGTGGTTGCAATCTCGACTTCTGTTTGGGAAGTTGTGAGTTCAATCCCCGAGTTGGGTTTTTTTAAATTTTTCTAATTTGAAATTCCTAATTTTAGCTCGTAGTATAGATTTGTGGCCGTGGTCGGGCAATAAATGTGTAATGTATAAATAATACTTTACGGAAAAAATTAACAGATAACACTTAAAATACGTTGCATACAGCATCGTTTCCGTGAATATGTTTGAACTATATTTTATGTTATTATTGGAATTTTCTAACTTAGATTTTCTAATAATGTCTCGGAGTCTGAATATGTGCGCAGTGTATGGCGATAGACTCATTCACTATTCCATAGTAGGACGTAAACATAACTGGTAAAATAAGGGAGTATAATTACTACACTCCTCTGTCTACCTCTACGGGGATTACAGACGTGACCTTTCATTGTTACATTAAATTGTTGAGTGGCCGCTGACTTATATGGAGAGGTAGCCTTTCTGGAGCGGGCTAACACAACCGGCTTTTATACGATTTGAAATAGTTTTATGATATGCATTTTTCTACTCTCCAATATTTGTTATTTCCGCTTTTTGTCATTCCCAATGCATAGGTGTATAAGTAACTTTGGAATGTAACAAATATATTTATTACAATATCAGATACATACATATTTCGTGAAAAATTAATGCTAACAGTTTTAAACAGATTTATCAACACATACTGATATTTATGTTAACGTTTATTACTACCAGATAAAATACGCAGAACAAAAACACATTAACATGTTTAGGTTTTTTATATATTTTACTCTATACATGAGAATAACGTTTATTACTCTATATATGTGAATAACAACTAGCTGTACAGGAATAATAACAATTCTGAAAATATTAAAAAACATACCCATATTTCACACATTAAATGCCAATAGACTATTATTATTGTTGTTACAATTCCAATTACTTCATAAGATTCATAGTAGTAGAATTATTATTAAATGAATTCACACAGGTCCTGTATTGACTTTGCTATCGATATTATTTAGTCATGAATAATTTTAACAGCAGTAGCTACAGTAACACTTATACGAATACCCAAAAATATGTATTCATAATAATTTTTTTCCTAAGATTTATTCGTGTATTAAATAGCAAATCGGGTTACGTAAGAGCATCTCAAACATTCCATTTCCTCATAATACGAGTACGGATTCCATAGTGGCGCATGAAGAACGTTTCCAATCAACTCTTCGCGGGACAAAAGCGAGAGGGATCACTTGGCCTTTGTCCAAGCTAAATTGGATTTCGGCCAAGTCACGGCGGGGTTCTATCGAACACTCCAATAAGTACCTCATTAACGAATTTTTACACCAGGTGCTTGCACTTTCATTTCACGGATTCTCGTTTTTATGGACAACTCAGTTTCATGTTTTTAAATGCGATTTTTAAAATTTCCACAATACTCAACTCAACAAAATCAGTCATTGTGATATCTACACGCCAGCATCTTTGACCCATTCGCACTGGAGCAGCTTGACGAAATATGTACCGCGACTCTTGCAAATCGCTTACACTAAGATAAGCTAAGCTAAGCACTAAGTACACAGAACACTGTTTAAAATCTATAACATAAAATTATAGAATACTTACTTTTATTTTCGAATAAGACCTTTTTTATTGAGCATAACACACAAGTCTGCAGCAGTCACTAGAGACTACCACGCCTGAAGGCATCTCTTATCGATTTCGAACAAAACAGAAGGAATAGTTCTAATAATATCAATTACTCCACTATTTTAAATTGTAAATAAGAATGGCTTGTAGGTCGCGTTGGTTGCCACCGTGACTGTCGTTCGAGAAGTCCTGGGTTCAAATACCGGGGCGGGTACTATAAAATTTTTCTAAGTTACATTTTCTAGTAGTGGCTTGAAGTATGGATATGTGCACGGTGTACGGCAATAGGCACACAACCTATTGCATAGTGGGACATAATTAGTAAAACATGGGAATATTCTACATTCCTCTACCAATCCCTTTAGGAATTACAGGCGTGATTTTACGTAAATAAAAATATGTCCCGAAACAGTAAACGGTCTTATGTGTCTTGATATCAAACGTTATCTAATCCCCTAATCGCTGTAGCGCTAGATTTAAGATTAACTAGGGTAAAGTTCTGGCGACAGATCTGTTGCTACCCTCAAATTGTGTATAGTAGCCCATTGCGTCTACAAGTGTCTACCCTCCAAACATAAAGACCACAAATAAAAAAAAGGCAACAAAAACGATAGTGGAATATTTGTTTTTAAACCCTCTTAACTTTAGAAACCCACTATTTATTTTTTTATTCTATACCACATTCTTAATATAATTTAACAGGCCTCACATCTGGATCATAATCTTGGATTTGATGTCGCGGATCCTTAAATGTATTCATATCTTGCCATTTCAACAAACGCCGACTGGCCTATGTAGTTTAGGGTCGTCCCTACTTTTCAGTCGATGAGTATAAATTATTCATATTGCGCTCCTTCAAAGATAGTCCTGTTTTGAATGAAATATAGTTTCAAGACGGGCGACCGATTCCTGTTAACTAAATTGTATAAAGGTAGAGGCGCCAGCTACCCCCAAATTGCTTACATCCGGAATACCGGCCTCTAACAACGCAAATTGCTGTAAAACCCACATTGACTGAACCCGAATTATCGTTAGTTCAGTATGAGAACACGTTACTGCTCAGTAATTCAGTAAGGCAATTGGACGTTTACCTTTATGCAAATATAGGCATAATCTCGTTTTGAAGATCAATTAACTTATCACACACCTCACTCACTCATCGACTTGTTTACCATTTCATTGTTGGATACGACTCTGCTTCAAACCATCATATTGTAAAACGCTGATCAAGTATTAATCAGACTTTATACACCTTGGGGCCTAGATTTGTGAAGAAATTAAAACAGTCGACTTGGTAGTCGATTGTTATCATTATGTAAGAATATTTAAAATTTGTCGAAAGTCTTAAAGGGTTGACCTCATGTCTCCTCCTATTTGTACTTGAACAGTGTGGTCAAATATTCTCTAGCCCTCGTGCATATGTGCTAAAGAAACACACCTACACCCAAACACACCAAACACACCAAAAGTTAACTCTGTTTCCATTTATTTAACTAGTTGTTAATATATTCTCAATTCTAATTTGCACTACACGTTTGTTACGTTTAAATCATTTTATTATTTTAAGTATTAATTAAGGAGCTCAAGTGTTCGAATACAATCAAAATATTTAAATCTTACTACAAACAGCTTATTTAAGGTAATATAAATTTTTGTCCAACTTGGCTAAAACATTTAGATCTATATCTCAGATGAGTGAGAAATACGAAGATATCACTTGTACCGAAAAGTTCGCGTCGGTGCAAACATTCTTTAAGCTCTGAATAATTTTTAAAGTATTATTGGCATATGCATCATATTTAAAGTGCTCATGCGGGTTCCAAACTCAGCACGGCAAGTTTGAAATTCAGCCAGAAAGCGTTTTCTCCGTCAATATATCATCGATTCAAGAGCAAAGACTTTGGTCGAAAAGAATCCATAATTCAACTAACACATGCACGTCCCCATTTCAAACGAAAGTAAAACATGTAATATGTGTCATATTTTTAATGTCTAGTTTAATTATTTTCTATCAATATTAATAACCAAAATTGTATACCAAACATGTTAAAACCAAACTCGCGGCTAAAAAACATACGGGGAACGACACAGTCATAAAAACATGTTTGTTAACGTATGCTACATAAATAAGTAAAAATAAAAACAAATGAACTATAAACAGACCATAAATTTTTATGATTATCTGTAATGAGCGTTACCTTAACCTGGCCTCATGTAAGCCTAAACTGATACTGTAGTTCAAATAAATGACTACCCACTTGTAAAGGCGCAAATTATAAGATGTGCTTTAAATCCCCTTGTAACGATAACACGCCGGTATAAAAAAAAGCTGCGTTTCATTAAAAATAATAAATACGACCTTAAGGACGCACGAGCCTCGTTTTTAATTCAAAAAAAGTTGGTATGATTATGTTCGTAAAATTTGATACAAACGTTCTCGTACAGTACATATCGAAACTATACATATACCAATATACTTATAGCAATATACATATACAAATATACATATACGTAAATATACATATACAAATATACATACATATACTTCAATTACATATACATACGAGTATATATGAGATTCGGAATTATAAACAATAGACAAGCCTCGTTCCATAATGCACGCTTACTACAATACCTAACATTTCTATTGACGATAGAACTTGATTTAAAGGTACCAGATTCCAGATTCGTACACGTAATATGTACGTAAATACATTTTAAAATCGCCATTTTAATTAACTGACCGGAATAAACATGTTTTTAAATAGTCATTTCTTATGCGAAGGTATCAGAATGAAAATTGACAATTTTTTACAATATTTTTTATGCAAGACTATAAGGATACCTATTCGTACTTAAATCGTCCAGAGTAGGTTAGTTGTAGTCGCTAGGTATTATCCAAGCAGAACTTTCTCTTTTCATAAATGCGAAATGCACTAACAGTAGTGATACATAATGCATGATATTTTGTCCTCGGCGCCGCTTGGCACTCTGTGCCGGGAGTGATGCCCTATGTTAATATTTTCTTGTAGATATGATACATTTGTACAAGTATCACCTTTTTTGACAAACAACAGACCTCGATAGTCACAGACCATCATATTACCAAAATATTATTTCTAAAGAGAGTTTTTGGTAAATATGTAGCTTTTAGTAGGGACTTCGGTGAACTAAGAACATTTACTACCATTCTGGTATAGATGCTTAAGAACATTAGCGTCTTAGATCTTAATTTAGTTAGTGGATGTTAATTTGCAATAGATCTTTAGATAAGAAAATTGGATTATTACGTATTAATCTAGTTAGTATCAGTGCAATCCGTTTTAATTTGTGTCTGCGTTATACGATATTAGTCACAGATGCATTCTTACTCTTGAGAAAAAGAACATGGTCCAATATAAATGTGCACGGACGATTACACTCTTCACACCAAACTTGAATGATAATAACTTCATGAAGACATCGATTTGATATAGCGGTAGTACACCCAAATGGGAACCATAACATCACGCCTGTAACTCCCGAAGCGGTAGGCAGAGAATTGTACACGCCCACGTTACGTCTTAATTACGCCATGAACAGGGGTTGAGCATATTACCATCACCGGGCACAAACTCAGACACCGAGCCACTACAAGAAATTGTAACTAGAAATTTTAAGTTAGAAAAATGAGAGAATTGATATGAAATTAAATTGAATGGAAAAAAAAATATTTTTGAGTTTATAAACAGTTTTTAAATTTGATATCCGCAGTATATGAAAACTGTTTTTTTTTAATACAAGTTATTGAAGTTTCGAAGCAATTTCTGTAAAGTGCATTTCGGCAAGCTGAATATGAAACGAAGCCGCATAATTTAGCTTGATTTAGACATTCAGCACCCTCGAGGAGCTCGAGTGCAGGCCACTGGAGTTCACTAAAGTTGTTACAGCTTTAGAGCGAAACGTAAAACTGGTTTAAGGATTTTCTAAATAGTTCACGGTTAATAGGCGGTGCGAAAACCTGTTCTCTGCAATCCCCAACCCACTTTCTCAGCGTGGGCGTTATTGGGGAGGCTGCAATAGGCTGATGACGATGATTACAATTATTACATATGTATATAAACCATACTTACGTAATCGTTGCCTTGGGCTGTGTTCCTGGCATGCTTTAGCAAATTCTTCTATTGCACGTTACACTTTAAAAGCGACAAGCCATTGACATGGTTCTTCTAATGAGTTGGTTGCGCCATCTATTGGACCGCTTCAACACACACATACAAATACGAGCATTGACTTTTAAAAACATACATCAGTTTCAATAACTTTCAAACTATCAGAAATCAAATATTGACAAATAAACGCAACAAAAATAGTCAAAGAAGTTAATTCTATGCAAACAATGATAAACAAAGAGATTTTAACTATCATGCCTACAATAAAAATCAATGAAAATGCCTACAATAAAATTCAATGAAATAAAATGAATGCCTTCAATAAAATTCAATTAAATTATGCCTTCAATTAAATTATATGTGTGAGCGCACAGCTTCTTAGCTATTAACGAAATAAAGTAACTGTTTCGTTAGACATATTGATTTAATGTCTCAAACCGTTAACAGTTCCAGGCAATTCGGCAAAGTGCACTTTAGAACTGTAACGACTCAAGCTCACAACGGAGTCGCATTATTCAGCCTGATTTACGCGAGGATCAGAAAAACATACCATCTGTAATTCTTTACAAAACTACTTTAGATTTCTGCACTTCTTCATTTTGTAATTGCATTAGAGATATAACATGTACCAATCAAAAAATATTCAATACGTAAATAAAATTGAACTCTATATGAATGACTACTATCTACATATATTATTAGCGTTAACTCTTGATTGATCAAAATATCTCTTAAAATTGAAAGCATGTTGTCTTTGCAAAAGTAAGCACTATTCGTAATATCATGATATATTCATAAATAATATGAAGTAATCACATAAATGAAATTTTAGATTATTCAATCATTAAATGCGTAAACAAAAATACTGATACCTGATTTTATTAAAATTCTAAACTTATACACTATAGATAATTCATATAAAACTATTTCATACCTGAGTAATCATATATTACGAAGGTTTCCTTATTTTACATAAGAACCGTCTAGATTCTATACATATTACGAAGTACACGACAAAATAATAAATCATGTCGGAGGGTGTCTGCGACACGAAAACATTTTTTGCATAATGACATACAAACCTGAGGTGGTATCTGTCGCAATAAAGTAGAGGGCGTAGATTAAAAGTGACTCAAGAGAAAAACGCTACCCGCCCGCCATGTTGTTACGCGGGAAAGCCGGAGGGAAAGCCGTCAGCTACGGCCATAACGTTTTCTTATCAAGACAACGCAGTAGCTACCAATAAACAGCCTCCCTGCGTCACGTTATCCGAATCTTTCCAAAAATACACATTCCATTTCGCTCGGCGCGTAAAATATAAAACAGATGCGCATTAAGACCAGCAATGTACAACAAGTGTTAATGTATGCCACTTTTTTATCGCCAGTTACTAATTCGAAACGTACAAGCCAAGAAGACAATTGCTTGATAAACACTGCAACACTACTCCCAAGCTGGTGGGAAAACTTATATTTTTTTTTTATCTTGTGCGCAATTTTCTTGATAATATTAAACGACATTCGTCTGAAACCAACAATTACTCTTTACAAATCTGCTACAAGTTTATATTTATTAAAATAATCATTTGTTTTGGATAACTTTGTCAATAAACATGCATTTAAACTCTAATGTCTTTCAAGAAACATCTAACGACTTACGAAGTTTATGGTACATAAAACGCTACAAATATGTACAGTTATGCTGCAAATAGTGTTT
>DWDU01005191.1:0-10178 GCA_018245575.1 Jemadia suekentonmiller
TCATCACGCTGTCCAATTTCATTCTGAAAAGAATCCTGAACTGCAACGTCAGATGCTTGGGTAACCAAGTTGAAGCACCTGATTTAATATGTACACTCTGAAGAGTTAATAAAACGACCTGTCTTTGATGTGGTTTTTATCTTGTTATCTAATAATACGTTGACCATTAAAATATGTATACGCTTTTATTATTATTTTAGTTCCGGCTACAGAAGCTGCGATTTATCAGGTTCTCGTTTTTCGCTCACGGTGAAATATGTTTGGCATCTTATGTATCAACCAAATTCCCAAGACCTGTCTTCTGCTCCTAAACTCTACAAATTTTGCACAGTCTCGGTAAAAACTAGTAAATTTCAAAGATCTTGTGTCACTGGTTTCATATCGTTAGTAAAGGGTTAATTATGGATGATTTTGAGCTTTATTGAAGTGCAATAAGGGCGGAGTGTTAACGTTAATAGATTGCGCGAACGTGCACTAACGGGACTCCCTAATATGGGGATGATTGTTGGGTGACTGGAGGTTGTGTTTTTACCTCTTCTAGGTATCCCGTACAGTATCTTTTGTAAGGGCTAGTTCATTGCGATTTTCCCTTGTGAAAGCTTAGATGCTATAAATGAAAATTATTCATAGGAATTATTTGCACGGTTATTTAAATACATATTTTTATGTTTCAGTTTCATTAGCTCCCGCTGACCGTTGCGAGCTCGTAACAGAGATTTGTGTAGGAAAATTAAAGACAATATGTACCTATTGTTGTGTGAGCGAAAAACGAATATTTACGCACATGTGTGGTTTACCGCTTATTACATTTTAAATCTACGAAAACGAGTTAGCACAAAATCTTACGGGCTATGGAATTTAACATATTTACGTTCCGTGACGATATCTGCGTTTCCTAACAAAAATAACCTTTTCCTAGAGATGGGATGCGTGGTGAATCTTAGAATGTATATTTGCATCCCATGAGGCGGGATCGCAGCACTGGCCTATAACGTAATTGAAATAAATAAAATGTAATCACTCGTTACTAAAAACGTTGTATTGGTCAAGTTGTCATAATACTGATATATTCCGTCACAAGTCCTTTTATTATCATATTTGTTATACAATTAAGAATGCAACATTACGAAATATGTAAACGATAAGTAACTACAGTATTTAACATATCAGTCGTAACATCAAGCCTATAATTCTCGAACACGTAGTCAGAAAAGTAAAGTGTACTCCCACGTTTCGGAACAGGTGGTGAGCCAATTGCTATAAACCGGTCACAAATGTCTATTCCGTGTCACTAGCAGAAATTTAAAGTTAGTAATATCCAATAGTGTCCGACCCGGGATTTGACCCTAGGACTTCTGTATTGGCAGCCCTTGCTACCACTCGACCGACAAATTAGTCAATTTGTCATATTTGTTAAATAGAAATAATTTATTTATCGATATTTCGACAATGTTTTAGAGTGAACCATTAAATCGAGATAAAAATCGTAAATATGTTAACGTGCGCAGTGCGATTATTGCGGTACAGCGTTTGTCAGTGTGCACGGGGCTTTATACCGACCATTTGATCTAAATATAACCGTCTTAACTACACCGTTAGTGCTTTGATAGAGCGTCGTAAAAAGTGCGGATCGATTCTCGGTCGGCGCAGAATATATTCATCTCGCTTGTTAAGCTTAGAACGGTTACTCGGAAAGAAATAAACTTGGTTCGGTTGCTAATAATTATGAGGAAAAACACTAGACATTCTTTTCGACAGCCATGACTAGCGACTGGTCTTTGACCAACTTGCGCAAAATGTTCTTGAGGTGAACAGGTAGCAATTTTAAGTGAATGAGTGAATGAAATTCTTGAAATATCTTGTAACAAAGCGTTAAGGAGTTGATCCATTGATGAATTAATGTTATAGCTGGAACATCAGATCAGTAGATTCATCATATAATTATAATTATATTTTTGGATAACTAGTTCATACATTATGATTTGCTTTAAACTGTATTGTACCACAGTACGGTCACTAACCAGTCAGCTGATAAAAATACATATACCTGCATATAAATTTTGAAATATATCTTGACAAAAATAAAGATAAAAACAAACATAAGGAGTATCCGATACCCACCTACGATATAGTTATGGTACATGTCCCACATGGCATAGAGGATGGGACCTGATGGAGTCATGTCGTTTCACACGAACACCATAAATAAGTTAATATATTCCGAACGCACCTCCGATCGTACAATAGAGACCTCATCCTATCTCGCTCCCATAAACAATGGGACAAATTACCATATTAGAAAAGAAAGATATAAAAGTAAACAAGTTTGCCCACGGGAAACTTTATGGGATTTTTATTTTTATCTCGCGCACCGGGAATATGACTTCGCGTGGGCAATCCGTAGTGTGAACAATGTATAGATATGACATGTCGACAATAATATGTTATTATTATATAATGGTAACATCACGCCTATAATCCTTGGAGTGTTACGCAGAGCAGTGTACTACAATCCCACGTTTCACCAGTTGCGTACGTTTACGTCCCACTATGGACGGGAGCAAATCCAGACACCGAGCTACTGATATAAATTTCTACTAGAAAATCTATGTTAGAAAAACCCAATAGTATCCGACCCGGGATGTGAACCCAGGACCTTGCGAACGGGATTCGCGCTGACAACCACTTAAACACGAGGCCGTCATTATACATAATTTATGTATGTACCTATTTAGTATCGCAAATCCAAAAAAGTATCTAACAGTATTGTATGGTAATCTAACAGAAGCTTAGATTTATCTTCGAAACAAGTGTTATATATTCGTTCACATATTTGTTCGTCCTTTTTGAGAATGAATAAAAGCCAAACTAAAATTGCGAGCTAAAAAGTTTTCTTTTAGTGCGAGACGTATCTAGCAGTTGTTTTGTCTGTGGCAAACATTAATATATTCAGTACATTGTAATCCTTTATAGTGTCGTTATTGGATGGGATGTGTTTCTACGTTCTCGCCCGCGAGAGATGACATTCGCTTTCACGTTTCCATTATTGGAGTAGTGAACATCTGTAGCTGTGAATTATTTTGGACGGTAATACATACGATTTTCATTTGTATTGCAATAGTTGCTCGCCGACGTTTTTATAGAAATATGAAGTACAGTTGCAATTGTACCGTCAAGTGTTTCTATAGTCATCATCATTATCATCAACAATTCGTTAGTCGTTTGACTATATCGGATCTCCTTTCACATTGAGAAAGGTGACGGTCGCAGCCTGTGACGCTGGCCAAGTGCGCGTTGTCAAACTTCACACGCCTTAGAGAACGTTTTGGAGAAGCATATTTCCTCGCGTTATTATCCCTTTCCGTTATAGTAACTGATATTTGATAAATGATAAATAATAAATGGTAACTGATATTGGATATTCGATAAGGAACTGATATTCTGAACCATTATTCTTCTGAATTCTTAATCATTAGGCAATTGCTGCTTATATTCATTTTTTTGTTTAGCAATAAGCTCGCATTTGACACCTATGCCGTCTGATGGTAAGCGAGACGCAGTATAGGATATAGCACGCTTGCTTAGTAAGTGCCTGTTTACTCTTGTCTTGAATAATTCCAGGCTGTACGTATCGGTACAAATAGATACCGGCAGGGAAGTCAACTCTTAAACTCCTATCATCCTGCTCGGGTTACTATACACATATCGTGATCAGTAACGGCCCGCTATGCCTGCCCAATTCTTTGCCTGCCAACTTGTGACCTAATCGTGAACATCGCCTCCAGCATTTGACAGATGTTTGCACAGCGAGAAAGGGAGGGCGAGAGGGAATGTGATAGAGAAAGATCTCAGCTGCACGATCGCAGTCTTGTTCGTTCAAACCTAACCGTACCACTAATAGCGGTGGTAACGAACAGAATCAATCAATTACCCCACGTGGTGATTATTGGAGATTTGATTGCGCGCACAATCGTAGCTCGCATCTCGTGGGCGTAATACTGACGCGTCGTACGTGGGCCACTGTGAATGGACTGCGGGTTATAGATGGGTCTATCTATATGGGTCTATCTACGTGTATATCGCTGTGTTATTGTTGTATCGTCAAGCGAGGGCGTTTACGGGGTGGGAAGAGGACACTGAGTGCCAAATATCCGTATTCTTACAAACCTGAGTTGCTGGTTTATATTTCGATATGCCAGCGTGTGGTCGCAATAGCGCCTGATGGAGAACGCAGACGTGGAGCCCGCATGATCCGGACAAACCTGTTCACCCTTGCATCAAAGAGTCCCAGGTTGTGTCCTTGGGCTGAGCATTCTCTTCTGTCTACTTACTCTCTTCATACACACACGTTGTTTCATTATTATTATATCACCATAAAATAAATGAAATTACCTTAACATAAATAAAATAACGTTAAAATAAACAAAATTACTTTAAAATAAATAAAACTACGTTAAAATAAATAATTAAAATCATATCAGACCTGTCTGCGGTGTAAGAACAGATCGTCCATTTCGGTGATTCGGTGACCGAAGCGTCCATTCATTTACCACACACACATTCGTTCTTTCATACGCCTACAGACCGGCTATAATCGTACTACGCCCACGCTGTTCCATACAACTATAAATTACGATTAGTCTAGTTTCAGCGGTCGAATTAATCGATTAAGAAAATTTACGGCACCGGAAGTTATTTAGAATTTTTGTTTGTTTTTGTTTTTATTTAAGGAAACCTTAAGTCCAACTATAGCAATGACGTCATTACACGGTTCAAGATTATCAAATCTATACGGAGCATCTAATCGGCTACGGTGCTTCGTTTGAACGATTTAGTGCACTGGTTCGAGATCTGGTCCGTTCTATGATCTATGTGTTACAACGTGAACAAAAATCTATCGTATTTTTACGAATAAATTGCGTACAGATAAGTATAAAATTCAACATACCCGAAGGAAATAGAGAAGTATATTGGCACTTAGTGCATAAGCTTAAAAAATAAAAAAATTAAATAACTGGTGAAACGTGGATGTGTACTACACTCCTCTGCCTTTCTTTCTGAGTATTACAAGCGTGATGTTACGTTCTTTTAAATTATAAGTGTGTTACAAATACAACAAATGTCATATTCAATGTCAGATACATTATACTCTGCGGTCAAACAGTAGCACAGATATATGTATAAGAGGTACACTCTTTTGCGTAAGAATCTCAATAACATTCAAATTGAAAATGTGATCCAGTACTGGACCACGTTTTATAATAAGAATGTTCCAAGTTTAGTCGCATATACGAAATCTTCAGTTTTCAACAGCTATAACGCAGCAGAACCATGCAGAGTAGCGATATAAAAGTAAAAGCCTGCGGAATTAACCCATGTATCTGTAACAGAACATCTCCTGTTTGAGACTGGATAAACCAGATAAACTGGATAAACCTCGCGTGCCCTTCCAAATTGCTGCTACTGTAATTGAATAAAAAAACGAAGCGTATATGTGAGAGTACTAACTGCATCCAACACAGTGTCAAGTCGCGTAGTGCTCGCGCGAGGCGCTGCGCACGTGTCCCAACGCTCCACGTGAACAATGGCGCGTTTATTCTGTCGTAACTCAACCTGTAACGCCGGTTCGGAAGTGTCATTGTCAGGTGTGCCTGTGTGAGTGGCTTGCCTACGCACGTGTTTATGTGTGAGTATCTACGCACGTGTCTATGTGTGAGTGTCTATGCACGTGTGAGTGTCTATGCACGTATGCATGTGTGAGTGTCTAAATACCTATGCGTATGCGAGTGTCTATGCCCTTGTGCGTGTGTGTCCGATATGCGCGTGTGATTGTTTGCGTGTGTGTATTTAAGCAAGTCTTCCGCGGAATATCAAGTCGATGGATTTAAATAGGGTTCTTATTTAAGTCCCGTGATGGGGTCCTGTCTAGTTTACCATTATTTTAGAGATGTACTGTCATTTTTCTAACTGCATCGTTACGTGTATGTGTTTGATACTTCCGTTATAGAACGGTTACTATTGGATCCATGGTACGTTAAGACAATTATCTATGGAGGCGTGTATATGTTTACATGACCTAGATATAACTTATCTATTATCACTGATTCGCCTAACGCTTGTTTGTAACACTATGTGTTTTGATGTGGTATCTATTTTATTAAACCAGAGCTCATAGATAACTTGTCCAAGTACCTATGTTAGTTAGAACAATTACAGGTAGAGCGAAGTCATGTAATGTGCTCAAATCCTCACATGAGCTTAGTAAGGGTTCAAAACGTATTACCAAATATAGTGACTAGTGGCCAAGTTACTTACTAATTTTAATTAGTAGTTGAAATCGGCATGTTCAAAATTTTTTTTAATGTTCTTTATATTGTTTTTCTTTTATATTAGGTACTCATTGCGAAACTATAAAAAAAAAATACTTTCGTAACGCATTACAATTTTCGTGTCAGTTCGCTATTAGTCAGTGCCGCCTCATTGTTAGCTCTTCTGCAGCTCCTACAGGACTCGCTGTCATTTTTATTATATTGTATGTTTCACAGTTGGACGTAAGCGTAACTGGTGAAACATGTAAGCGTACTATACTCCTCTGCCTATCTCTTCGAGGATTATAGGCGTCGCGTTACATTTTTAATGTTACGTTTTATCATCTATTATTTTTAGTCTTTTTACTTAGTTTGGATTCTGATTCAGGCTTTCAACACTAGTTTAGATTCAGAATGGAGAAGACGCTTCTATCAAACCTAAATAGATATACAATGATATAAACTAAATAAATACAGACGAGTACAATGTCAAGATTTTCTAAATAAGGCTAAAAAGGCACGATAATTAGAAAGCTTTTAAATTACACTTAAGTACTACTTAAACATATCTGAAACTCAGTCTGTTTATTCGAGGTTGAACAAAATCGCACCCATCTGAAAACTCATAGAAACTCGTCACGTGCGAAAAAGCCCTAAGACTAGTAAATGCGAGGTGATAAACGGAGCACAATGGTCAATCCGTCGTCCTAGTTTATGTCAGACCGCAGCAACAATGTCCGCCGCGAGCGAGCGCACCGGTGTACCTGTAAACAATCCTCTGTGCCGCCCCAGATAAAGAAATTGCTTTGAGCGAAACGTGGAATTAGATTCCGTACACACACAAACACACACGCATTTACATATATACAGTAATTTGAATAACAACTGTCATTTTGAAATACATGAATAAGGCTGATCGCGCACTGTTGAATAATCTTCAATGGTAAGCCTGGGTTATGAATATATCGTGAATTAACATTTGTATAACTGCTTGAATAAAGTGATGGGGTCGTTGGTCGAATAATTGCAAGCGTGATTGTTGATCGTGAGGTCTTGGGTCCGAATCCCGGGTCGGTTAATATTAGATTTTTTGAATTCCTGATAAACGCTCGAAATTTGGATTTGTACTCGGTATATGGCATTAGTTTCACTAACTATTCCGTAATGGGATCTAAACGAAACTGGTTAAACGCGCGTATGTACTCCACTCCTCTGCCTACTTGTTTAGTGAATTAAAGGCGTGATGCTACGTTTGAATAAAGTAGTAATACATACCAGTTAAAAAGTGATAACTTACATATGTACCTGATCTTTAAAAAAATTTATATGAAAATATATTTACGTGACAAACGGATGTACTTACGCACTTACGGTTACATTTAACTTGTAAACAACATTGCAAATGACACAAAAACATTAAACTATTAACCTGAAGTTCGTAAGCATATTCGAAATAGCCAGTTTCGTTATTATGGTAAACATTTTGTCCGTGAAACGGCCGGGTCAAGTGCTGAGTCCACACTATGGAAAGCACTCACGCGGCCTGTTGCGATCGTTGTCACAGTTTCTTGACAACAAGCGACACCTAGTGACCGATTTTGTTAGTTCCACTTGTCGACAATGTTTGAACACTTGAGTCGAGGACGTCGTAAAGTTCCACAGACGCTATGCATCGTCGTAAAATGTCTAACGGTAATATATTGTTATTAAAACACATTTATCACCCCAGGTTCATTACGAGGTAGGCAGTCATGACCGAGTATCAAATATTTAGGTTTTTAACTTCCTTTTAACTTTTGCACTTTTTATCCTGTCTGTGTATTTAATCTTAAACTAACTATATCACATCCGTCAGCCCTCCGTGCGCGCAATATCCTTAAAAAGAGATACGAAGCTTTCTCGTCACCCATCAGCATGTAGATTATACCTATATATTGCGGAAACAGAACTATTGCAATGTTGGAGTGCATTATACTCCTCTGACTATACATTCGGGGATTATAGGGCGTGATGTTACGTTATTATTATAATGTCATTTAGTTGTCCAGTTAACGACAGTCAATCTAAAAAAATACTACGTCAATTTGTCATTAAAACCGTTTTTACTCGTATTCGATACTAATTTCACTAACAGTTGGTGACATAATCAAAAGATGGCGTTGTTTTCGTCCATGTTTGTTTCGACTCTCATAAAAAAAATCTGGAAACGTTATAGAGTAAATAAATATATTCGGGATGTAATGTAGTAATCATTTAAATTTGTGATGTGACATAAAATTTACTTTAATTTGTAATGTGCGTTTCAGGGCTACTTGCACGTGTGGCGGCGGGAGGCGACGTTCTCCGATGAGGAGCTTTCGGAGCTCTTCAACAACATCGAGGACATTTACGCTTTTAATAGGTAAGTTTTACGTATTCTTTCGATATATGTCACTGTACTTTACTGTTCTCAAATTGGATATAAATATTGTATTTTCTATTATACGGCAGTTGATTTGTTTTAAAAAATATCTGCCATAATTGTATCCTGAAAATTCTTAACGAAATCCAAAGATTATTATAGAATTCTTTCAAATTTCATCTCTCAATTAATTATTTATAACTTATTAAGTAGGTAAGTAAGTTCGTATGTATTTTCATTAATACATACATATATAAATGTACAATGTTTTTAAATGTGTTCAATGTTCATTTATATATTTTATGTATAAATATTCAAACAGTTGAGCTTAGTTAAAAAATGTTATTCCAGTCGTAAAATAATAAATGCTAACAGTATATCCCTTGAATCGCGAGGGTGTTAGAATAACAAGTTAGGGATGGAAGGCAGGGGTGCCCGCATAAAAGAGTTTCGGCCAAACGTTACATTAGCGCCGTAGTTTAATATTTTACGCCCCGTCGTGCGATCAGGAGTTACCGTTGGCTGCGCTGTATTATTTCTATAATTCCAATGTATTTGTTAGAAAGAATATGTTTTATTAGCGTAGGACTTAAACGTTTGTTGCTCTGTGTAAGAAAAAACGATTGGTACCTGGTTTATTCATTCAGACGTTATTTTACGGACATATATTTTTAATAAATAACTTCATGTTTTGCACCAATCGCTATGAGCTAACGGTACCCCATATTACAACCATGGCGCCATAAACTAAAGATCAACATTCTTATATCGCGGAATATTGCATTATGATTAAAGTCACATTATTAACTTACGGTCTGTATAGTCAATTATGTAGAAACATTGAAATATTCGAAAAAATACCGATTAATAGAGACTAATTTCCTGCTCGCTTGTATACTATTTTAGAACTCATTAATGTGACGAAATTCAATAGTAAACAACGTTTGCGGCGCTAAAAGGGCAATTAGACGAATTACTGGCTCGACCCGAATTCCGGCCGATTGGCCCAGCACGCAGCGTTTCGTATCAAATTGATTTTTGTAAGGAAACAACGGTGATAATTTTCCTACTGCATACCAATGTCGATATAACACTTTTCAGTGCAGTGCACACTTTTTTATTTTGACAAAAAAAAACTAACGGTTTGTTCTCTTCTCTTTTGATGATATGAAATTACGAAAAGATACTATTATATTAGTTTATTTCGATTTACGTCTCTTAATTATTTAAATAATTGCCTCGTTGGTCGTGTTGGTTGCAAGTGCGACTGCCGATCGGGGGGTCCTGGGTTCAATTCCCGGGTCGGGCACTATAAAAATGTTCTAATTTAGATTTTCTAGTAGTGCCTCGGCGTCTGGATATGTGCCCGATGCATGGCAATAGGCTCACCAGCTATTCCATAGTGGGACGTAAACGTAACTGGTGAATCGTGGGAGTGTTCTACACTCCTCTGCCTACCTCTTCGGGGA
>DWDU01005192.1:0-10177 GCA_018245575.1 Jemadia suekentonmiller
GGTGAGCCTATTGCCATGCATCGGGCACATATCCAGACTCCGAGCCACTACTAGAAAATCTAAATTAGAAAAAAATTGTAGTGACCGACTCGGGAATTGAACCCTCCGGATCGGCAGTCGCACTTGCAACCAACATGACCAACAAGCAGACATGTTTTTGAATAAAGTATTAAATATAATTATAATAATATTTTAGTGCAGTATCGAAGTTCGGCACCAACATTTTTTATGTCGAAAACATGAAATAAGAAATAGCTCTTTGTTCGGGAGGTGTTCAAAACAACGCGCAAGCATCATGGTGGATGTTTTGCTTGTCGTTCTGTGACCTGATTACCTATTTTTATCACGAACCGTACTTTATTTCAAAAGACAAAGCGTCACGTCACGTAGTGCAGTATGAGCGAGCACGGGTTTGTCATTAATTCCTGGAAACTGATGGTTTTAAGTGTCAACAGGTTTTTAATATAACTGTGTTCGGTTAGAAATTAATGTTTAGAATCGTGTCCAGTTGCTAGGGCGGTTGATATTAATGAAATGCGAAATACGTCATCTCTCTACCTCGATATAGTCAAATAGAACCGAGGAATTTTAGCATTCTGACATACCTACAAATGGTAGTTAGTATTTGTCATAATTAGCGAAGCACTTGTTTTATCGAGTTATTAGCTTTTTGGATTTTTCAAGTTAAAATGGCTTGCTCGGCAAAAAGCAATGATCTATTTAGACTTGTATCAAATATAGACTTAAAACATTATAAAAAAGTAATGTTATTTATAGCATGTGTCAACGTCCAGTAAAATCCACATGTTCGAAAACAAAATCGGCATCAATTCGGTTGCTTTAAAATAAACGTACTTATAAAGGAAATATCCACGTTATTCTAAAAGGTTATAGACAATTTGTCGAAAGAAGTAATCGTGAAGAATGAACTATTTTGACGTGATTGGATCAATAATAAAAATATACCTAGTGACTCGGCTATGTTTGTGGACCGCTTATAATTGATCATGTTTTACCTTCTAAAGTACATATTGACATCAGTATTGCCATACTTAATAAGAAAATGAACACAGCTTAGCAGCACACCTATATAAATTAAAAAGAAACTATATTAGTATACTCTTGATTTACGTAGTAACTAATTTATGTTCATATCGACAGTTATTTAAGTTAACTTCTTAAACAATATCATTAACGTCAAGTTTCCGTTGACTTAATGCACGTCATTATCGATTAACCTCTTAGACTCAATTTCCCAACCCTACTATCAAAAAACCCGAGAAACAAATCGCGCCGTCCTTCAATATAATTAACATTATAGCGCTATCTGAAAAAAAAAGTTATTTTAATCAAATAATATATTCTACAAGCAAATTTTTGTTCGATATTCAGTATATTAGTAATAAGTACACAGTAGGTACATTTATTTCGAAAATTACTAAAATAGATGAATTTGATTCGTCGTTCTAATTTAGTTTCGATACGGCAATGTTCGCTTAGACAGGATCTTGTACGATTCTGTATTTTATATCATAATAAATTGGCTGTAACTCTGATATTTTCAACTTTCACTTGTTACAATGAGCACAACGTATGTCGCATAGATATTCGTGTTTTCTTAATGTTGAATAAACTATAAGCTGCTACTTCGGAATATTCACGGGTCTTATATCGTCAACACGACAGAAAAGATATTGGAGGAAACTTAAAAGCTGACGTGATGTGTTTAACTCCACAGAATAGGCGTACATTTTTAGAGGATGCGAACAGCGATCGCTACGGAGATAAAAAGTAAAAGCAGTGTTTCTATGTTGGCGTTAAGATTTTATAAGAACACATTTCGACGCAAGCGCAGCCGCGTTTAAATAAAATATAATTTAGTGACATAAAAAAATCTCTTTACACATATGATACAGACGGAATTTGACAGATTCCGTACCGTCAAATGATAGATGTACAAGCTATATCTTTGAAGATTCAGAGTAACTTGTGCTCTTAAGTGCTACATTTTTCTTCATAATTTATTCCTTTCCTAAAACTCTACGACAGCTTTTAATTTAAACTACATATTATTAAAAAAAAATACTAGGCCTTCATACGGTAATTAATTAGTATTGTAACAAGCTTTAAGCTACTATAATAAATAATCAACTGTTCATAATACTATTATAACGAACTGAATAGATATAAACTAGTAGGTACCTACAAGGTAAAGAAGCTTTTAGAATGTTTCGGTTGATGGCTAACCTATTCTGCTTCAGGATAGGTTTTATTTACAATGAGTATACGATGCGGGAGAAGTAATCATACTCCGTGTAATCATTTCAAATGAGCTTTACTTCAAGACGTCGGCACAGTAATTAAAAAGGTAAAGATTTGTAGAACAAAAAGGCATTTTTGATAGCAGTTCGCTAAATGAATGACGTGACCTTGCCGAATTTTATGATTCATTTATGTTATATAACATCACACTTGTATTTATCCAAAGGGTATAGCAGAAGAGTATAACACTTCTATGTTTCACCTTTCATATAATACGTGGTATAGAATATTGTGTGACCTTATTGCCAATGTGCTAGCATATTAATAAAATGAATAAAATTCCATAACAGTATTATATGTATTTTAATAATTAAGCCGGCTAGACTCACGTGTGGTTTTTCGGGGTGGCCCGACTAGTTTAGAGTGAGTCTAGCCGGCTTAATTATTAAAATATGTATAACACTCACGAAACATTTAACAATAAAGTATTATATGTGAACACATATTATGATCACTCACACTTGTATCCCGTAATATACTCGTATTTATCAAGTATGAAAAAGTGTATAATAATATAACGGTATGAAAAGTTGTAGCCGTCGGTTGCATCCGGCGCAAATTGAATTTTACGTCTGACGAAGCGTTGCGCAGCCTTGTGTGTGTTAATGCTAACATTGAGGCTCACACACACACCCATACACAATATTCACACCTTTTGTTTGAATCGACACAATCTGTTAAGAGTATCGACACATCACAAAGCATGAATTACTATATTAGTATTACCATATGTTGTACCTGTACATGAGTAATAAATGTAACAGATTATGGTTTATTTTCTTATGTGATATTACGACATGTGCAAACTGTTTTTATGTATTTTATTGATAATTTAAAGTACTAGTTCTTCACACCTACGTTTCTCCTGTAACATTTATGTCCCATCACGGAATAGGGGGTGAGCTTATCACAGTGGTGTAGCGTGGGCGTCAGCCGCCAGGGGCGGAAGAACATTTTGTCGCCCTATTATTTAAGTATTTTAATGTAATGTATACTAAACATAGCTACATAAATTCTACAGAACTTTTCCGTCATCAAGAACAGTTATCATTATATTGCATTATGCAGGTTAGACTTTAAATAACTTTTTTATGAATGTTTTACTGTATGACAATCACGTCAACAGAAAAAAAAATAGGCCAGCCACTTAGATACATTGTTAATACTGGTATTAGGTACTTATGATTACAGCTTGAAATTCCATGTTCTTCTCAATTGGTCCGAATCGTAGTTGCGAAAAAAAATACGAAATGGTTTAAATGTTTACAAGTTATTTTTAACAATCATTGTGAAATTTTACTACCCCCTAAATAGTGCCCGTGCGGGCCGCTGCTGCCCCTCTCCACGCTACGCCACTGGGATATGCCGTACACCGCGCACAAATCCAGACACCGAACCACTACTAGGAATTTCATGTTAGTATAACCCAGTAGTACTTACCCAACACGGTGATTGAATGCTTTGAAGAAGTTTAAATAGGTACACCGTCGAAGCGGGTAACCATTCCGAGCTCATGTTATAAAGTAATTTACATATTTAATAACATCTTTATACTAAGTCCTATGACGGAATCACTAATAAGGACTTCGCTAACTTAACAGGCATCAAGCGACCTGATTATGTAGCGTAGATAGGAGTTTGTATTTTTACTTTTAGGACTTCGTACACAACTGCAATTTACTATAATTATTAGTAACATATCCTTGTAAAGCTTGCACGTAACGTGACGAAAACGATGTAAACGAAACACTTGGAGCTTTCAATAGAATCCACACAATAATTTTTACTCCTATGATTTTTCTTCACTGCGATCTAGCAAAAGAAAAATCCATTCTTTCAATATAGGTCCTTTTTTATTACTTTTCATATTATTAAAAATACTGGCATACTTTCCAGTTTTTGTGTGAAATTATCCTATTTATATTAAACGGAGTACGGTGTTCGGAGTTTCGAAAAGCAGGCCGCACCTAATCGTTATAAATGAATTAAGAAATAATGCCAGGTAGAGTCCGCGGGTAGGTAGCGGTTTAAATTATGCAAGTCACGCTTGTATTTGTAGGTATCGTTAAACTTTATAGGTGACTTTATTACATTTCAACTAAGTATATACAGACATTGTGTACAACAAAGTAATTGAGGTTATTTCCTTTTAACAGAGAACGTAATTTGCACAGTACAAAGTAATTTTGAATGCGTTGTTTTATTACCTACATACCACGGTTTTATATTGGTGCATTATTTAGATATACACAGAATGTGTATCAATGAAATTGTTCTGTAAAGCATATTTTATAAACAGCAAAGCCGACGTTCGTGCGTTATCTATGCATCATTGAGAGCAATAACGCTAAGTGCTTTTTCTACATCGCAGCGAACTGCTAAAGGCGTCATAGGCTGCATTCGCTTGGTTGATTATTATATCACAAGTAATTTATGAGCCTTACACCTTCTATTCTATTGATTTAAACCGTACAGTGTATGTGATATTAGTAGGGTAATGTTATTAAAGTATATTAGTAATTCGGTTACAATCATTATGTCAATAGTAGTCAGTCACTTCGGATGGGTAAGAATACTCGACCGAAACTCGATTTCCATCCGAAACCGAAACCATGACCGAATATTCGGCTCTTGCTCCAGTTTTGGCTCAGACAGAAATCGAAACTTATCGTAAGTAATTCGGTTAGAGTTTAATGAGATTTGTATTTTACTCTCAAATCTGGTATATTCCCTAATTTCTTGACATAATACTAGATTACTTCAAATTAATTCGATTTGTAATAGGACATCACTTTAACTTTGGAATTTCCGAATAACTTCTCTAACTTAAATAATATTAATCAAATTTTACTCTTTAATTTACCAATCAATGTATACAATTAAAAAAAAACTTTAACATCACACCTGTATTTCCCGAAGTGGTAGGCAGAGGAATGTAGAACATTAACATGTATACAATTTTAAAATAAATATAACATCTAAGTAAGAATCAAGTAGTAACGACAAATAATATTACTATATTGACAGAAGAATAATTCTTCCGTAACTATGGGACAAATAAAAATATCCATTAAATTTATAATATAACATTTTAACATACTTACGATACACAGAATATAATGCAACATATTATACCATATAACATAATATTACATTTTGAACATAAAAACATATGAAACATAACATAGTTACCGAACATAATGTTGTATAGAAATTAATTAAGTACGACATTGGAGGAGTACAACTTTTTATCCGTTATTAAAATACACCGTCACTAATTAGAAATACAAGTGGAATAGTTGAAATTTTACATACGAATCTCCCAATGATACATACGGGGACCAGCCAGTGAACAGAGGTCTACCTCAAGCGGCGAGTGAGTATGTTCCAAACATACCTCACGACTATCGAATGACTGACAAACGGTAGTTTCGGCCGATTCGAAATTTCGACCATTCTTAGCTGAAACCGAAATTTCGGTCAAAACCAGGGTTTTCAGTTGAAACTAACGGAAACTGAAAATTCAGTTGGAAACCAAAAGGAAGCATTGTTTAAGAACAAACTTCCAAAATGTTTGGTTCTTGTGTGTCATTATGTCGTGTCACATTATATTATAGATGGGTATTTTTCTATAATTCTATAAGCAGTTTACGGAAATAAGATTCTCTAATAGGTACCTACATACATTTTACGAGTATACATCTGTTATGGCTAAATTGTCGTTAAACAATACAGCTCTCAGAAAGCGGTGTTAGTACAAAACATTAAATAAATGTATTTCTTTATTTAAGTAGGTACTTAAATATATGTAGAAATATCCTGAATACGACATTGCCGAAATGAATATCTAAATTAAGGCGAAAACTTCTTAATAAAATTGTTTGAAGGCACGTACAATATAGGTACTTAATAACAAACTGTTTTATACGTGTTGTATGCCCATTGTATCGAAATTCATAAAATAAGGTGGCAAAAAGTTACCAACAATTTCTATAGAATACACTAAAGCCGGCACTGTGAATAAAGAAAGGAAAATTATTGTATTATATTTTGCCGACTAACATCAAAACACAATGTAAGAGATGCCGTTCGCCCTAAAGATATTTTCATTCAAATTGATTCTTTTCTGTACTTTTATTTTTGTAAACATTCTTTATAAACATTGTGTAGAAGATTTAACATGAACCCATTTTCTTTGCTCTGTTATATTCGATATGTTGATTTTATAACAATAATTTCTAGTTGACATGACGTCTACATGGCTAAGGCATTCTTTATAAGAAAAAGTATATTTTTTGTAAATATAAAATGCTACAAAATGAGTACTGATTGTGCAAGACAGCAATATAGTTGAATTGTTTTCTACTGTAGGGTATGTACCTAATTTTTATTAACACATTTTGTTGTGTTTCGGTTTAAAAGGTGTGTTGTGCCAACGTGTGGTTGAACAACCACAAATAGGTCAGATACTGATATTAACTGCGTTTGGAGTGACATACGAGTACTAACCGGACTTATGTTCTAATAGTTATTTATGTTCTGACTAACTGCGTCGTTGCTCGTGTTGGTTGCAAGGGGGATTGCCGATTGAGAGGTCTTGGATTCAAATCCTAGGTCGGTGTACTGTTGGAACTTTCTAAGTTAGATTTTCTAACAATGTCTTGGAGTCTGGAGTCTTGGAGTCTTGGCAATAGGCTCACCTCTATTTCTAATAGTGGCTCGGAGTCTGGATTGGGGTTCGGTGCATGGCAATAGGCTCACCACCTATTCCATAGGGGGACATAAGCGTAACTGGTGAAACGTGGGAGTGTCCTACACTACTCTGCCTACCTCTTCGGGGATAATAGGAGTGATGTTACGTTTTTTGTTCTCACTTCTATTCCATAGTGGGACGCAAACGTAACTGGTGAAACGTGGGAGTGTACTACAGTCCTCCATCTACTTCTTCGGGACTTATATGCGTGATGTTACGTACCTAGTACTTATAATTGCAAATATATTTAATTAATACTACCCGTAGTAGTATAACAATGATATTAGTTGTTATGGTCTTATTAAAAATTTATTCTAGGGGAACAGTAACTATCTTTATCGAGGTTAGTGTTGGAGGTCGTTCGCAGATGTCCAAGGATGACGCATGCCGCTGCTGCATGCCACTTGTGATCGCTGCCTGGTAGCTTGCTTCCCTCTTTATATAAAAAAATATAAATTCGGAATTATCTTACTGATTAACAATTTTATGAATTAATAACACATTCATTGTCACGTCTATATTTCCCCTTGTCCTATTGTCACTCATGATCAGTGATAATTAAGGAATTCGCGTAACTTGCAAGGTGTTAGTCAGTCGACTGGTTTTTGTAAGTCACAGGTGGCGAAGAAAATTAATTAACAGGTAGCCTAGATTTCCGGTGAGAGCGCGATGGCACGGATCGCAAGGGGGCATTGGAGCGTGCGTTCAACGCCGATCGAGAGGGTATTAATGGCTGAAAATCGTACACGACCGTATCGTCGTCGCCAATATAGTAAGAATACTAAAAAGAAATGCCTAGTCAGGTAGATAGCTTATATGGTGAATGGTTGTTTTGGGCTTTCTCATTGAAAAAAAAATCCTTGATGTTCATTGATTGTATAGTGAACGTGCGGACTTGTAAGCCAATTGAAGTTGAGTGAATAAAGCGGCCCATTCTGCATCCGAGCGTAGTTGTATCAGAGATCAAAATCACAGATGTGTCACTAGAAATTGTTCGAGCACGTACTCGGTCGTAGCTCGAACGCCATATTGACGTACATACTTACGTGTACCACAGTCAAAACACTTTGTAAGCTGATGTTCAAAATGGTTTATGTTTGTTCGAGGTACGTCTGAAGTGAGGTTAAATCGCTCTCTAGGTTAAGAAGTGGGCTTGTTGATTAAGTACCTCAAAATACAGGCAATTGCTGCATATAACACAGGTGTGAACGCGTGTTGGGACGAGACGATAAACATGTGATCAAGAGAGTGAGAAACGCATAGGAGAAAACAGATCGCTGATAACCGCGAGAAATGCCTGCAAATTAAAAAATGTGCTTAAGAAATACGCGAATAATGGCACAATACAATACCATAATGTGCGGTGCGGTGCAAGATTACTAGTAGTATTGACTCCAAACGCTTGGTCTATTCTCAATTTTGGGCCAAATGTTCGGTTTATTTACGACGTACGCTTAAACAACTTTCAGCGCGACTGTTAATCTTTGCTCAGCGGCGTCCATAAACCACGTACAGCTGAAGGGGTTTATGGATGACCCCTTTCATGGAGCCCAAATTCGAGATTAGCTATGGGTGATATGTAGTAAGATTGTACAAGGAGTTGTACTTGTTTCAACTGAATATCTTACTTCAAGGAATCCGCGCTCGATAACGGGCGCGGTATATATAGACGAGCCATGATAATGAACAGACGTTAGTTAACGTCACGGAAATGTGTCAGTCGGCACTGGCAGCTCTTGCGGAGTTAATGCCTCATTTAATAATAACATGCTAAGCTGGTGAATTCTAATTTTGTTTTTACTACTCCCTTGTTACTTCGAGGTGCGGATATACTCGAAAAATCACGAGAATTAAATGTTTATTTGTTCTCAGTGTAAAAAAAAATTGTAAATAAGAAAATTAATTTCAATTTTGTTACGTAACCGAAGAAGTAATAGTCATTAGCACACACAATAAATTGAGGCTTTCGTTGCAATGCCGTCGAGCGGGGTGTGCGGATCCGTTTTTATCCACCGTGCTTAATCATCCATTTTGATTTTAATTAATTTTAGTCATCCATTTTAATTTGGTTTATTCAAATATACCCTATATATTTGTAGTTTACAATTCGTTACAAGATATAGAAGAACGCTACGCTGACAATACCTAAAATTACACCAAAATAAATAGCGTAAATGAAAAGTGTTAAAAATACACATGTCAATTTAAGAAATTGAACCCACCCTCCAAAATACCCATAGTTCTGTCTCGCCTCATATAATATGCCTTAGCGTAAATACATGTACGATATGCACATATTGATAGCTTGTATACTGTAGCAAAAAAAACGTTTTTGTACAATAAAGAACTAAAAGAGTTTTCATGTGTTTTATCCAATGTTTTAAATGTTGTGTGCTGAGAGTAAACGTGTATGAATACATTTTTACACACGACGCGTATTATCTGAACAACCGTGTTTACTTTATGAATGAAGTGCTTGTTGCCTACGTGATAGTAATAAAATGTACCTACACGTAAAAGTTGCAACTTTGCAACAATCCGCGAGTAAATTGTACTGTAAATTAAACTTGTATGTATATTGTACATACATGTTTAATGTGTGATCGTGTACGTAAATTGTATTGTAAATTAAACGTGAATAATTATCTTTTTTTTAACACTCAAATCATTAATGCACATCTTAAACATTACGCAAGACATATTAAAATACCTTTTACATACCATACTGTTGATGTTTAACTTGCCGAGTAACGATATCGATTTCAAATATTCATTTGATATCTATTATTTAATAGTTTATTTAATATAAACAGTCATATTCACCTCCATGACATTTAATTCAAGTGGGTAATCATATAACCGTATTGGGATGGACAAAGAATACCGGGATACTACGGTGTCGTTAGAGGCGACTTAACTTAAAGCTGACATATTACTGTGTGACGCGGTCTAACTAGTCACGACTCGCCCTGGCCGCTGACGGGCATTAGCGTAGATCGTGCGAGAATTCGTGCTCAACGATCCTCAAACCGTGTGCCTAATGTAAAGGTTATAAGCAAAAACCTACCAGGGCAGGCCAAGTCCCGCAGTACACATAGACAG
>DWDU01005193.1:0-10177 GCA_018245575.1 Jemadia suekentonmiller
GTGTTCTACACTCCTCTGCCTACCTCTTCGGGGATTACAGGCGTGATGTTACGTTTCGTTAAAATGGTTTTATTCAATGCAAAATATAATTTTTAAATTTCGTGTCACGTGTTTTGTCCGCGATGAACTTCTGAACCATTGAACAGATTTCAATTTTGTAAATATGTATTGTCAGGTATAACTTAGAAGATAGGACAGTTTTTATCCCGATTTTTTACGACGAATTTAAAGTTGTTTATAGATGATTATACACTTAAGTTCTAGAAGTTGTCAACAGATGGCAGTGAGAATTACACAATTTACCTCTTACATTTTTTTTTAGTTTAAGTAACTATTAAACAACTGGCGCTGTTTCAATTTCAAATATTTTTTGATGCTCTAATTCAGACCATGTGCCTCACGTAAATACAACTAGAAATAAGCGCGGATTCAGGTTTTTACGAAGTTGTTATAGGAGGTAGGTACTAAGTTCGTCGGGTCAGCTAATATATTATATATATGAAATCATGTTCCGGCTCCTAAGGCAAATAGTATCACAATATGTTTTGTCTGGGTTAATGTGATATTAGTATATTTCCTTTTATTATTCTCATTTAATGTATGATTGACAGTATATGTTTAGTTCATTTGCTACTTCAAAGTAATTTATGTACGACTGAGGAAATGGATTTAAATTAATGGAATACATAGTTAGTCGTGTATTAATAGTATTTCATCAATGTTTAACTATTTAGTTGCTCGGAAAATACAGAACAAAACTCCGAACGTTCAAATATTTTTTTTTAAATCAGAGCTGGTTCTCATTTCTGAATTTCTTCATTTATATTTTTATTTCTGCTCTTTTTATTTAGGAATTTTAAACGCGTGAACCCGAGGTGCAGCTAGAAATTGCACAAGGAATAATAGAAGATTCTGATCCTCATGAAGACTTATTTTTTCTCATTGAGTCCATAAGTCTCTAGTTATTCACATAAATAATAAAAAGTGCTGTGTTAATTTTTAATTGTAGATATTAGAAAAGATACCTGAAAGGGTTACGAAATATCTAATACATTTATAACTAAGTATACTCGTGTTGCATTAAGCGGATGTCAAAATGGATTAAAACGCTATTGTTCGTATTGCACGTGTATCTCTGAAGATCAGTCATGTGTTAAACCGCTGAAGTCTTCATCGCAAAATTATATCTTGCTCGTAGATCACACCCTTAAGCATGAATTACGCCATAATTATGTTGTGTTGTACCAATGTTTTCTATAAATGGAGGTTCTAACATTTGTCAGTATTGATTGTACTCTTTAGATTTATGCATTACTGCTGTACTTTTGTATAATTTATCAATTAAAGTATTCGTCACGTGAATTGTACCTGTTATTATTCATTATATTAAAGTGCAATAATTTTTATTTATGGTATTTTTAAGGAAACAAATTGTTAAGTGCCAAATGCGGTATTACCTAATAAAATACTGCTCGAAAACATGTTAATATCTGTGTTCCGATTATCATCAGTCATGCGGTTATCAGGCATGCGGGTTATGGATCGCTGAGAACCTACAGCCTGCACTGCCCCCTACACTGCTGACCATAGGCGGTCTGGGCCTGTAACTGTGCCAAGGCAGGCCGCGCCATGCCGCGATCTACCGGGCCGGTTTTAGACGCCTCTTACGACATCCTGTTCTTCTGTATCCCCGTACGGGGACTGATGTATTCATACTCCGCCCCTAAACGGATAGTTTAATTTGTTATTAATTTTATATTCAAAGATAGAAAGTTACAAGTGTAAAATGCATTTTCGTCTGCTGACCGCTTGATCACCGAACGCCGTTGAGACGGAATGCATTTCTATATACATGCTCTCGCTCCGCTCGGAAACTCCAGCTGCGCGAGCGTGTCCTAAAAGGGAAAATTTCATCATTTTGTTTCCGAACGGCAAAACTTATGTACAGCTCATGGTATTAACTATAAAATGAAATAATAAATCTTCTACATGCGTGAATGGTTTGTTAAGACCAGATTTATAGAGTGTTGTAATCAGTCCATCTTAATGCAGAGAATTGAATCTTCAATCTGCTTATTCGGATAAACAATTAGTAATTAATAATTCTGATCCTTCCATTTTGCATACGTTTTTATATGTGGTATTTTCAGGGTAATAAAATTGATATAAAAATAATATTTAAGTTTTTGTGGTCGTACTATTCCACATGCATTACAGTAACAAATGCATTTCTTATTTTAAAGCAAATCATCTTAATAACATAAAGGAATATCACCAAAGATCCTTACGAGTCGGTACTTACTTATTACGCAATACCTACGCATAAATGGGTTTCATAATTTTCCATCGCGTGGGTCTGTTGTCGAGTGTAGTAGATTGTGGAATAAATAGAGTTTAAAAGGAAGGAAAATATTTATGTTATATATTTTCTTATAAGTGCCGCTTTTATAAGTTTCATTAGTTGCTCGTTTTTCTATATAGGTACATATTTGAAAGTTGATAGAAATATATCTGCTTACGGACTGCGTCATTGGTCTAGTGATTTCAAGTGCGACTGCTGAACAAAAGGCCCAGGAAATCAATTCCCGGGCCGGGCAATTTATTACTGAACTTGAAATTTCGCACTTGAAAGTAGCACGGAGTATGGAATTGTACCCGGTGCATTTCAATAGGTAGGTACGCCATCTATTTAATGGGATGGATAACATGTTTAGTGAAATTTAGGTGTACCTACTGCAGGTCTCTACTTCAGCCATCTGCTATTAATATTTTGTATTCTTCAACATGTACAACACAATACTCCATATAAACAATGTTCTTTTAGACAAGTTCTGTTTTGACTGTTATTACCTACTATAGCCGCACTGGTAAAATGCTACTTGAAACATATTTACATTTACTTTCAATTTTATTGAAATCTTGATTCAAACGTTATTTTACAGACACATATTATACGGAAAATATGACTATAAAACCACTACTACCACGAAATATGGTTCCGTATTTGCCATCAAAACAGCATAAAAACATAATGGATAGATAATTTATACATACCTAACTATATTCCTGTGACCGAAGCATAAAGATAACACTAAATAAAACATTTCCATGGAAATTCGTTTGGCTTTATTTATTTACCTTTTGTGTTAATAATATAATAAAGGTTACATTGCGTATATAAGCAGTGGCAGCATCAAGTAGATTGGAAGGGCTCACCCAGAACGCACTCTCAAGCGGAAATATATAAGTATGACTTGGTAGTATACCAGACACAAGAGAACAGAAGTGGACAGGAAGTCTGACGGTATAACATCGTCACGCCGCTAACCACTGTGGATGGGTGGGTAGTGGCCTAGCTAGGTAACCAAAGGTCCTGGGGTAAAAAATAAACTAGGCCCCAACTAAACTATTTAAAATCGTTTGTCCCGTATTCGTAGTGTTCGACGTAGGGCGGGGTTCAGTGCCGATTTTCATATATTTAATATTAAAGAAAAATATAAAAAAATGGTCCAGAATCGAAGACTTATACAAATATAGTTGTAAAATTTATTCTAGCTTGGTCCTTTGCAATGGTATTTACTGAGTTTTTAATAGATTTTGGCACAGGTTAATTTTTTTGCGAAAATTTAGAATGGAACTCGCTGAGGCAAGTTGTTCTTGCAGGCATTGCAATCCTTATTGATGAAATTATAATATAGACAATTGTACATATCATTTACAAAACCAATTTTGTACTTTAATTGTTATGCTCACAATGGAAGTGAAACAAAGTAAAACAATTGTAATAATTTATTTGCAAACTATGAAAATAACTATCTATCTAATGTCAACATTGAATGTATTGACAGCAGCCTTCTCTATTTCTTTGTGTACTCTGTTTACTTCTGCTTGGGTCAGATTTCGCTCCAGATGTCTGTAAACTATGCTATAACAGAGGCTTTGCTTCTTTGTCTTGGGATGCACAAATTTATCCTTAAGTTTCACCTGAAAATACAACATTCAGGGAATAAAACTTAAATGTATTGTTAAAATAATTTGTAGTTACATGGATTATAAACACTTCTTCAGTAGGGATTACACATGAGGACTTGAGCAGAGCAAAACTCAGCATATTATATTTCGATCTAGCTGATTCAGTGTCTTTCAAACTATACATTACACTTTATATTTAAGCTGCTGTAAATGCAGTGAATCATTTGTCCATTTGTAACAACCATTAAAATACTGTTTAATTTACAGCTAGTCATGATAAAATTTAATATAAAGTCTAGTATAATTCAATATTGAATGGTACTGTGAGGATCTTGATTTGCTATTGGTTCTAAGTTCAAATTGTATTTTTATGTTACAGACGATTTTCTGTTTAACCTGTGGGTTGCTGTGAACAGTGAACATTGATATAGTGACAATTTTACAGGGTCTAATGTTATATACTGACCTGTTCTACTAAGTCACCTCCAACATCTCTGACTAAATCATAAAAGTCATTGTCAGTGAATGAATCCAGTGTAAGGTTGGGTGGCAACCAGAAAGACAAATCATTAATGCATTGAGGATACACAGAAACCGGTTTGAATGTAATCTTTGCATCAGCACCTTTATTTTGAAACTGTGACAGAAATCCTGAATCAGTACTCCACATCAGACGTATATCTGGAATTTTGTACAATGCCATTGCGAGTCTTTCCAATCCTAAGCCAAAAGCGTAAGCGATTGAATTGTTTGGACCGGCATTTGCTAGAATCTCATTTCTGACTATCCCACACCCTAACACCTCCATCCAGTTGTTATCATAGAAAATTTCCAGCTCCCATGATGGATGGGTGAATGGAAAATATGCATCAACCCATCTATGTTTTATTTTAGCTCCAAAGAGTGCTTTAACAAGACCCAATAGATGACTCTTCAGTTGTGTCTCCATAAGCTTAGTAGCTTCTAAAGTATGACAGCTTTGCTTTGTGGGATCTGCAATGGAATTGGTGAAGGTTTGGGGATTGTTTGGATCAAATGTTTTCTCAAATATATCCAAATCTGGGTGGCTTTCAAATAATTGCTCCTTGCGCTGAGATCTAACTGCATCCACCTGTAATGTAAATAAATTCAAATGTCATTTAATCAAAATTGGTTCATTAGTACACTTCTTGTTGGTCAAAATACTACCACCGCTTCAGGTAATACCTCACTATGGAGAAGAAGTGACAAAAGACTAAGTCCTACTGAGTCCCAACCATTTAGCGGCTTAGTGTTGCTCCACTTATTTTTATATATATTTTTGATTTTTTACAATTACTTTTATTTTTTTTTTCGTGTTAACATACCTAGCATTTTGTTACTAAAAGCAATGTAAGCCAAATACAATTAATGAATTCTTTCGTTCTATCTTCTTTCTAATATACATTTAAACTAATAGAATTAATCATATTACCGAAGAATTAGCACTTTAAATATTAGTAGACTTTTTGTTATTGCAAACTGCAAGTGATACAAATCACTGACAATGCAAGTTGCAAGGTATATTTGAATAGGTAAATTTTAGTGGCACATTTTAGAAACTTTATTATAGGATAACAAATATTAAGTGACTTTGAAGTCCTATAGACAATCTATGAATAGTCTTCAGATTGGTTCATCACCTATATACATTACTGTCGATCAGCACTAGAGCAGTATGGTTTCAGTATAGTCCATGTCTCTAAGGATTAAAGCACATTACAACCAGGCAAACACATAGATTCTTTTATACAGATTTGAGAAAACTTACATGTGGCATATCATAGCCGAGTCCGAGTACTATATATTAAAATTTGTGCACCTACACCAGAACTAATGAGCATGGAATGGGCAAAATAAGTTGGCATTTTGACCAAATATATATGATGTTCATATCTTATTATGTCTAATATAAATACTGGAACATTTAAAAATAAACTTGTTGAGTCTATAATCCATTATCTTTTGGTTCAGATATTGCAGACAAATAGCACTCACTTGGTGAAACACAGGGAAGTGGGTTGAATCGATCTCATCTCGCCTGTACACATCTCCTATCATAAGGAAGTTGTCCAGTCCGGAACGAAGAAGTTCACTTTGGTGTGCGGTCATGTGCGCCCTTAAGAGGGTAGAACTGTTGACATAGTAACAATCCGACTTCGCTCGGCTGGGATGATCCTCCGGTATCAGTAAATCATCAAAGTTCTGTTTCGTAGACACGATAGGCGACAGATTATCGTATACGCTGAAACTTGGATTGCCTCTGTGTGTAAATGATGAATAAAAATATTTTACAATCCTTTGCCTAACCAATGATAATGGGTTGTCTTTTTGCAGGTGCAAGTTTCTGTTTAAATAAGATATAATTTTCGGTGTAATGTTCGTATACTCGTCTGTAACGAAATCTTTCCCATTTATTTGGATCGAGGCGATCGATTTTGGCGCGGTACTGTAATTGCATTTAATATAGGTTAATAACCGATTCGTTCGAATTAATATTTTTGTCATGACTTATATGGGATTATGGTTATATGGGATTCAGAATGAAATGGAGATGTCCATTAAACCTTATGTTTCAAAATTTTGAGTAAATTATTTATACAACCTATATAGTCAAAAACTGATAAAATAGATAAGAGATAGTAGGATTATTATTAATTTGACAATTGACCTTTTTTTGTTGACATTATATCAGAAATTGTTATGTCAAATATCATGGCAACAGATAATAATAAACGTAGTTTATATCATAATCAATTCCATCGAAAGTGTTGTACAGCAAAATTAAATTTAAAAATAAGTACTGAGGGGATAATTGTAAATTCAGAAACAGATTTTGCAGAATGACCAATTGAGGTGGCTAAACCGATGTATTCGCTGTAAATGATGACAATTGTCAGTGTCATCGCAGTCTTCAATGATCTTGATAACTGTCATTCGAAATTTAGTCAAAGGTCAACATCTTATCACTTATCATAATTATCTAACCTTACAATTGTATCTGATATTCTAAAATATCCGATGATATCAAAGCGTCTCTTTCACTTGGCGCAGTTGAGCGCTATAGGTCTTACAGGGTATTATGTTGGGCTGCATAATCGGGAGGAGCAGAAACAAAATGTTTTGGTGGATGGAAGAATCTTGCAGAGTATGCCGGCACTACCTATTTTCGGGACAGTGTCTGCTGCTACGCCGTTTGTTGATAGTGTGAGCCCTAAAGACAGGGTATGTTTCATTTACTTTACTATAACAATTTACTTTATTCCATATTTTGTTTCATCCTAAATTAAGACCTAAATAAATTAATATTATTTTTTATCATAAACCATTCAGTCAGTATTTTGTAAAACAAGATATTTATAAAATGTTGTTATAGCATGGATTTTTTTGTTTTTTAATTGAACTGACTAGTCTCTTTTGCTAAGGTGTCACAAATAATGAAATATGGTTTCCCTGGTTTGGACAATGTCAGATCATATGATGACTATGTTCTGTCCTATGATAGACGGACCAGGGTGCCACACTGGGTGTTTGAACACTTGACCAAGGATCATGTAACAAAAAATGATCAAGTGGACAGGAGCAAGTGTGACTTTATGCCAGATGAGAGCATTCACCCATTCTTCAGGTATATAATCTTATAAATTGTATGCTATATACATATACTGCCTGTTATATTATAGTGTAAATACATCATTAACATTCAGTGATTTATGGACTCTTTGTGAGTTCTTCTAACATTTTCTATGATATATGACATCTGCCAATGTACACTTGGCCAGTGTTAGACTTGGGTTTTATCATTTCCTTAATGAGATGATGTCTGTAACAGTGGAACTATAATGATGTATTTCACTTCACAGGTCTCTGAACAGTGACTATAAAGGCTCCGGATATGATAGAGGACACATGGCAGCTGCGGGCAATCACAAGATATCACAGAAACATGTGGAGCAAACGTTTTACCTTACTAACATGGCCCCACAAGTAATTGGAATTACCCATATTTTATGATCATTGTATATGTAGCTTTTTAGAAGACCAAATATTTATTTAAAAATAGTTTGGAAAATTTGCACTTATAAGATAATGAATTCTGCATATATTATATTTATAAAATAGTTAATGCTTAGCCATGATTTAATTTTAAGTATAGCATTAAACATAACAGCAATTTTGTAATGTGTGTTCACTCCAGTACAATGTCTCAAAATTTAGTGAACATACTAAATTTAACTACTTATTTGAAATTGAATATTGATTTAAAATGTCACCAATGTCCTCTTAATTCAAGAACAAAGTAAATATTGTTCTCTTTAAAGAGTTTACATTGTAATACTCCGGGTGTCTCAAGCAGCACAGTTGATGTTGATAGAACCTACGTAACATCACACCTATTATCCCCGAAGAGGTAGGCAGAGGAGTGTAGTGATGATAGTACTTTAGGGGTTTGAAAAAGATTAATATTCAAGCTTAATTGTGTAGCATTAGAGAATAGTCGCCAGCATGAATAATAATTTCCGTTATAGAAGTTGGTGGTAAATTAAGACTTCCAGTGACTGTCGTACTTCTACTTTTTACCAGCTATGTTATACATCCTATGGAAAGTATTCTTCATATGGAATAGGATGTGAGCATATTGTCAATGAATGTTGATATTGCTGTTTATGTCATTTTTATGTGTTGATCAGGTAGGCGAAGGATTCAACAGACATGCATGGAACCGTCTAGAGAAGCATGTACGAAAATTAACCAAGGTTTATAACAATGTCTACTGCTGTACAGGACCTCTGTACTTACCCAGGTGAATACAGTATCAAATATTTATTTGGATTCATAAACCCAGATCAAGATTCATTTGTCACTTACATTAAAATTAGATATTTCACAGACTCAGCACACAATTTTTTTACAAACTCGTTTAAAATTGGTGGCATAATTCGAATCATAGGAGTTAATTAAATTCTTCCAGAAAGGACATAGACGGTAAATTCTACGTGAGGTATCAAGTTATTGGCGCGAATTCAGTCGCGGTGCCTACACACTTCTACAAGGTGGTGGTCGGGGAGGCGCCCGACGGCAGCCTGGATATGGAGGCCTACGTGATGCCGAACCAAAAGATACCCGACGAGACGCCGGTGACCGCTTTTATGGTAATATTCTTTTTACATTTTGAGATTCAATAGTTTTTAATGGACTTGATTAAAATTAGAGATTTAAGAAGAAAAAAAGAGGAATGTTTAGAATTGAATAAAATACTTGCATGGATGAAATGATTCCACTAATATTTAATTCTAATGTAATTTTGTTTTATTATCAAATCGTAATATTAACGTTCAGTATTAATTTATGAAATTTACATACATGTAAGGTACGTAACAACAAGCCTGCAATCCCTGAAGAGGTAGGCCGAGGAATGTAGTACATAGTTACGTTACGTTTACGTCCCACTATGGAATAGATGGTGAGGTGTAATGTACGTAATATACATATATATTTTTCATTTTAAGGTACCCCCAGAAACAATAGAACGTGCTGCGGGTCTTCTGTTCTTCGATAAAATACAGCGAAATAAATTAATCCGAATCAATGGGAAAAAAGTATAATCATTATTATACTTAGCCAATGACGTAATGCGTACACGCAGTATTAGTAAAATTATCAGAAATATGTTGTTTTTGAAAGTATATTCGTTTACCTTTTTAATAAAATAGATTAACCTTGACATAAAACAAAACAAAGGTCAATGTGAAAAGTTTTTAATCAAAAAGCAGGTGCGTTGATTTAGTTCATAATTTATATTTTTTAATCCATAATCATATAATACTATGGCAATATTAATATACTAAATAATAAATATGTCAAATAACATTAAGTAAAGACGGTAGTAATTTTTTTACGGGTTTTTTTTACGCTACCATGATTATGGATGGTACAACTTATCCAGAGAGTATATTTTTACATATGACACGAGGGTCACTGTGGCACTCTTAATTGTTATGTATTTGAATGTGTAAATATTTCATTGTACGTATTACATGTTTTATGTGATTAAATATTAAATATATTATAAGCAGAGAGCTATATTTCTTTTATTTGATTTATTTCTAAATCTATTTAAAGTCGCGCAATTTTTTTGATAAATCAAACTTCACTTGTGTATAAAAACAGGTGTATATTTCAGTAG
>DWDU01005194.1:0-10177 GCA_018245575.1 Jemadia suekentonmiller
GTAACACTACACTAAAACTGGCCGTCGTATAAGTATCTGCCATGTTCTCCTAAATATAACTAGGTAATATAATATTCTTAACTAAATTCATATTTACAAATAATACAGTTCATTATTCTTTATATAGAAATTAAAATATATTTCTATCATTCTTCGATTCACATAACGCAAAATAATTTAACAGAGTTCATTTTTGCACTCACATTTACAATATAGTTTCGTAACTTATGTGTTACCATTTATTTGTTGATTTTAAACAACTCATTTAGAATATATCACCCAATAAGCGAGTAGCGCTTTACTCACGAGTCCCTATCGTATCTTACCATTTAAAAATGCAGAATATGTGAAAATGTCAAGGAATATTTTACAATTGACGGCAATTGAACATTATAGTTCTCTCGCATCGAATAGGAACTATAAGATTCACAATGCCTCTCAACGGGCAGCCACGCCGCGCCTATCTTATATTTACACGCGACGTGTCCTCCCACCTACAGTATCAAAACAACTAGCACAAAAAAATGTCCCGCGTTATTTACATTTGTTGAAGTATTCACAAATTAGGGGCACAAATAAAAAATGGATTGATTATAGAATTGAATAAGAAGTTGAAATATTAATTTAAATTTGTTTTACAATATATGCTAGAGTTTAGAATATAAGGAGTTCAGTAACGCCACCATGGTCGTGGCATTGCGAGGAACTATACATGCACAACACCGCAGTGTCTATGGCCGGCGCGGCGCACGCCTCGCCTAAATACTTTTACCTAATACAATAACGTACTTGCTAAATGTTCTCCAACGTCATTTGTTTCAACAATAGACGTTTTTGAATGTGAGCACTTTGAATGTTGCAGATGAGTCTGTTTATAATTAACTCCTCGGCCCTTACGTGGTTATAAGAGATTCGTCCGGTAGGGCTTTTAAATGAACAGACTTATTAATTCTACACTGCAACTTTCAAGGTTTTCACTTATGGAGAAGGAACTAAAATCTAGTATCACAATATCGGGTCTTCATCTTGACTCGATTAAGAGCTGAATCTATCACGTCACACTAGGTGTTAGAACTGACGAATGACGACATCAGATCTGTGCCTCCTTGCTTGTGCTCAGAATTGCTCTAGCATTAAATTTCGTCTTGGACGAAATAGATCTTATGCGAGATAAGCTAAGGGGAGGTATTTTTGTATGTTTGTCGTCAATTCTGTGCCTGAACCCTAGAAGTCAACGAGGTGTTCACTCAAAGAGTGCTAGAAGGTCGTCAGATGAAGGCGCGCGAGGAGGATGCGAGCCCGCAGAGGACGACGATGAAGGTGGCGTCGCTAACAGCTCTCCAAGTGCAGGCGCATCCAAATACGATAACAGCTCCATTGGGTCTACGTTGGTTTCTGGCAGCAACTGTACATTAAAAAATATGTATATTTAGAAATAAGACTAATAACAGATTGATAAATGAATACTTGGAAAGGAAAGTCAAGTATGGAGCAGTTATTAACATTAAATGTGGCTTGAACTCACGTTAAGATTGTCCGTTCCTTCGCCATCAATAACTGCCGCTGGGTCAAAGTTGAGATCAGCGGGGATGTCGACGTCGGTCAGTGAGTGGTGGCCGACGGAAGGCGGGCCGGGAGTGTGGCTGGAGCCGGGCGTGGCGCCGCCGCCCCCGGGCGTGTGCGCCGAGCCAGGAGTATGCGGTGTGTGTGGTGTATGTGGCATCTGTAAGTTAGACAACATTTAAATTAGCAGGTCTCCTGAGTTAACTTCATAATTTATAATTATGCCATGAGAAATTCTGACATAATGGGTCGCTTTAATGGAAATGTACTTACTTGCTCATTTAGACTTTTTTCCATAGCATTCAGAGGATCCAATGAATTGACACTATCATTCAAATGTGACAATGGACCATTTCCTGCATATTCATTGCTTCCTGGGCCATTGGTCATACCGAAATCATAGTTCTGGTTGTTGGAACCTGAATTTCTGTTTTGACTTCCTTGGTTATAGGACGAGATCATTGAGCCACTGGCAATTGTATTCATGTCTGGGGGTAAATAAGGAGATAGTGCTTGGTTCATGTCCCAGTTGTTCATAGTTGGCATGTTCATTGAGCCTGGGGACACTGCCTTGCCTCTCTTTCCAATACTGTTATCATTGCTGTCATCTTCTTGCTGCGAAAGTATGATAAATAAAACATATAAATTGAGTTATCTCCAAACAACACACATAACTTAGAAATATTGATTTATTACTTAATATCTTAATGCTAGTAATAGATGTTGACAAGTACCTTAATACCAGTGTTATTTGGGCTCTTCGCTGCTTTCCAGTTCGCTCCACTGTCAATGGTTACTTCATCGACGTCGGAATTGGTCATTGTGTTAAGTATACCCCACATATATTGATCCACCTCCAAACCCTCCAATTGTGCTGGTTTGCTAAAAGGTAATAACAAAATTTTATTATATAGTGCTCTATTTAACAATTTACCAGTTTATTTATGGCACAGCGAATGAAACTGTGTCATTATAAATGTTATGTAATACCCACTTGCAAACTGGACATCGCCATGAACCTCGTTCACAATTAAGCTGTAAGTACGATTCTAAATCGAAACATTGTATGTGCTTGCATTCGTGCCCACGTGCTGGTAATGTTATTTTTTTGAATGTTATAGGACATTTTAGTGAAACTTTTAGCGCTGTTTGTTCAACACTATCCCTGTCATTAGATGTGTTTGTGCCATTGTTATTTGCTGTTGTCTGATTGAAATTCATTTTAATTTTGGCAATGCAATGATCAGCTGTAAGTAACCGTTTCCTTAGTAATCCTTGCAGAACACTTCGAACGCTCGGCCTGTGCACCAATTGTAACACAAATAGATGTGACTGAAAAGAAAAATAAGCTTTGATTAACTGAGCCTAATAGTTTAGAGGATATTCGATTTCTTAGGTCCTGAAAAATATTGTCATTATATTATAATTATAACTTACGCAGCAACAAGCGGAGACTGTGATTTGTATCGTGTTTCTTCCTGCCTGGCACACATCTTTCAGGTACAATGGTTTGTGGGATGTTTTGTTTTCACCTCTATCTATTACTAAGGGGGTTGCATTGACTGAAACTTGGACGCTCGCAGGCCAATTAGTGTTCATTTGTCGATCCTCGTGGTGGAAGCATTTCAGTTGTAACTCAAGGTCTGATCTGTATACATTAAAAAATATAAAACATTAACTACTTTCTAATTTTTCATATAGTATAGTTTCTGTTGTTAAAAGTATTAATTAATTAATTTACCTCCATATTAATGTAGAATGGACTGTCGGTTTTAATTGGAATACGTGATTGCTAACTGCTAAATTATGTTCTAGTCTAAATGGTGGTAGAATAATACCATCTCTAACAGGGAATGTTAACCGGAGCTCATCATCTGAAAAACAATACATCTTTATTATATATGTAGATGTAAAAAATAAGTAATAGCATTATGTAAATATGCAAAGGGAACATGTCCCATGAGCATTTAATAACATTTGTTTTGATCTGGCACGTTTTAAGGTTAATATCATTATTAATATTAAGTATTTACTTTGTATTCCCATTGGGGGCTTGAGCTCATTGAAGTGTGGTTTCACATCAGCGTTAGGGCTTATATATGGAGGCATGCTGCTTGCTGGCGTCAATGGTGGTGTCGGGTTTCCTGGAACTGGACTATGTTGATAGCTCATGCTGGTCCTCATTGCAACCTCTTGTGCGAATTGCCCGCTATATTGGCCTCCATACTGCCCGTTTCCGGCCTGGTGTTGTGGAAACTGATTCGGCACTCCACCATTGAAGTACTGTCCTTGAGTGGAATATGGCGGCGTTGACTGGCGCATGTTGCCTCGCATCGCTGCACCAAAGTTGCCAGATGGACCTAAAGGTTGCTGAGGTGGATATTGTCCCTGGAAACCCGGTCGACCACCATATCCAGCGGGATACTGTCCAGGTCCGAAACTCGGTTGGCCGCCCATATATTGACCTTTGCGTGTGCCCATAAGCATTGTTCCTGAAGGGTAAGGCGTATGTCGCCTTTGGTATCCGGGGCCCATTTTTGCAGAGCTTCCCATCTGCCCAGGACCCATTTGCGAGGTCATCATGTTAGCGTGCATTCCCATATTGGCCATCTGCGCCATAGGATTCATGCCATTCATTGCAGCGTTTCCCATCTGACCCATACTGGTCATGCCATTCATTCCGTTTATGCCGCCATTGCCGCCCATCCCCATGCCCGTCATGGCAGGATTATGACTGCGCTGCTGACCGTAGCCATTCATTGCGCTGTACTGGGGATTCCCCATAGTCATATTGTTTTGCATCTATAAATGAACAAAAGAGGTAACATGAATTGACTTCGGCCACAAGATTATAACACTGGTTAAGTGCTACGACAGAGTGAAGATCTGAACTTACAGAACTTACTGTCCATACGTACCTGCGAGAATGGTTGCGAGTCCTGCATCGCGGCCGTGGAGGCCGCGGCGACCATGGCGGCGGTGGCGCCGAACTGCGCGCTCTCGCCGCCGCCGCTCATCGCGCCCGTACCGCCGGCGCACCCATAGCCGCTAAAACAAACACAGCTGAACTTTAAATAACAATTGACACTTGTATACGACGAAGAAGTTAGTTTTTAATACTTTCAGCAATATATATATTACGTTCCTACTGACAGGCCAATTTCCAAATTCGTGTCATTTGTTGCAACAATGTAAGAAGTAGCGACTGCAAAATTTTTATTTTCAAACTAAAACAGGTAATTTATTGTTTCATCAGACATTTATATCGAAATACGAAAACAGTCATTTCTATTTTACTCACGATATGAGTACCTAGTTAGTTTCTATTCTATTGCAAGTGGCCTTGCGGAGTCGAACATTTTACATTCCACACGTTAACGCTTCGATTATTAATAAACACAGCCTCAATATTCAACCCAAATTTTATTGACGCAAGATCTTTTTTAATACGCGCTGAGATTTTATTATTTTACGAACAATGAGAAAAAAAAATCAATATAGCCGTATAGTGACGCGTTGTTACCCCTGTGTTTCTCTCGGGATGTGTTTGATTTTTTTGTATGGCGCCGGAGTGGGAGACCGATTCATGTGAACTGCTTTTGGGGCGAATTCCCGAGCCTTCCCGGAGCCCTTCCTAATAATTCCCGTTCGACAAATGCCCGATAAACACTCGCACGGACTGCCTATTGTTGCCGTTTCTATGTGGTTGTGAACCATATTGGTGTGCGAAGTTATATGTACCATAATTATGATTTTTTATATGCAATACATCCGGTTAGTGCACGCTGATGAAAAATTATAGCTATCCCTTTAAGGGCTAACAATTTATTAAGTTATGATAACGGTAATTATCGTGTTAATTTCTATTGATTAGTTTTGTTGTTTTTTAAAATCATATAAAGTAGCTGCATAACATAAATAGAATGCTTAGAATGAATCATGGTCTATAAACGCATGTTTGTTGGTACTCTGCTAATACCACTTAAGTTTTCTCATAAATAGCTTAACAGATACTTAGTGGCGTCGACAACCAATAAACAAGCGAGTCAACAACGTACAACTCGTCTGTATTCAACGAGGCTGCAGATGATTTACAAGGGTCCTTTCCTTAGGTAAACTTCGTCCGACCAGTGCTTCTTTTTAAAGTTTTGTCTGCGCTTTTTTCATTTTGCCGACCGAAATGTGTAGCTGACAAAAAAAAGTGTGTTCTGTATCCTGGTGCACTTTTTATAAAAGTTGTACCACATCCGAATAATCACTTACGTTCCGTTCAAAATATTTGGGAACTTGAATGCATGCGGTCGACTCCGGCATTTCTTTTGAGATAATTCTTGGAATATGCCTTTTTATGTTAGGTACCCTTACCGTTTGGTAAATTCATGTGCAGTTTTATACGGAATGTCTACATTTCAAGCCAATTAAATTATTTTGTAATATTGTAGAAATAAACTATTGTGGATTATTCAAACCAACACTGAAGAAATGGGTACATGATTCAGACATGACACTGCGGGATAAGACATAAATGTGTTCCGTATATGCAAATAGAGTAATATGATAAATAGTAGTATTTAGTATTTTGTAGTCGGAAAAGTAAAGATGAATGAGCATGGCGCTTCTTCGAGAACTGAAAGGTGTTTGGCATACTATTGAGAGATGGGCGAGTTACGCGTAGGTATTTTGATACATAGGCTGTAGTTAATTTTAGATTGTTGCGCAGACGTGTTGAATTCTTAGCTAATTGGCAGTGACGGTAATCACGTGCGGAATAAACTTCTTTCACGATGAGCACTTATTAAAATGTTTAACATTATCGTACCGTATCGTTAGCCGCATGTTTGAAGAGTTCGGCGAATTATTTACAAAGGGCTGCCGAAACAAATTGATCTTGATCGATCTTCTTTGGCTAAATATAGGGATGAGGCATTTGTGAACATTGTTTTTCTTAATTTGACTTTTTTATTTGCAACGTTTCGGCTTTCGCGACCTGCTTTTGTACAGTACGATTAGTGACTTTCACAATTAGAGAACAATTATTATGTTCATGACTGTTAGTGTATCTAATTTGTGTTATAATGTTTGTTTGTTAACAATGTTGTAAGTGTTAAATAGAGTATTAATTATGAGATTCGTATAGATTGCTATCGTGTAGCGTGAAGCCGTGGCGTGTTCCGCCCCTGTTTCGGCGACAGTTGGTCTCCCCTGTTTAAACGCCACTTCACATTGTGGCTTGTGCGCACATTGCTATAACACATAACGGCATTAACGTTTTCTGTTTAGTATATTGATGGCCACGTTACCAACGACATGGTCACGAATGTTTGCTATTTATGCAGGAAATTAGTCTCAGATTAATGGAAAGTTAACTCATCCTAATTTTAATGTTCGTTATTAAGGTTTTTGTTTATTAACAAACATTGTGTTAATAATTATTTAAAGTTTTATTATACAGTGTGCGTTGATTAAAAGTTTATAAACTTTATTTCTTAATAACTCATTACTATTTCGCTTTCGTCAATTGTCGTGCTAGGTTCAGCATGAATCATGCTCGAAGGAGCGATCCGGGGGTTACAAATGGAGGCGAACTGGGGTGAGTGTAACAATGAACGGGAAGGGTCGCACGGCGTAGGGTAAGTGGGCCCGCTCGCGTCAATATGGGGCTTTATTACGACGCTTCTGATAATAATTTGTTTCCCGATCATGATATCGCCCTGGACTAAGCCGTTTTCGAAACTAATCTAGATTCATTGTTTTTTTCTTTCAACGAAATTAACATGTACTACTTAGTGGTAAATTCATGGTAACATACCTAAAGTAATGGAACTATAACTATGGATTACAACATTAAATAAGAAATCATCGCGCATAAATCAGCAATCAACATCAGCAATATTAAAAATGAAACCCTAACATGCTTTCAGTATACTAAACTTCTAAAAAATCTTTTACTAAACAGTAGGTACCTACAGTGGAATGTTAAGGGCAAGCCGGAGGTGTTTAAAGATATCCGTCTGCCTCCATTGAGCACGTGGTGTAATGCATGTTGTGCCAGTGCATCCGCCCCCGACAGCTTTGCCCGTTGAAAACTGACGTTTTTTCCCACGGCTCGTTACTCACTGCTACAAACCTTTTATTATTATTATTTACATTCTTTACTCGCGAGTGCCAACGTGAAGATTTATTTTGTTTTAATCTATTTCGTATTTTCTGTTATAATTGTTACGAAAACACCTTGAAAATTATATTATAGTGTTTTGCTTTTCCTTTACAGTAGTTTCTCACTGACTTCGAAATTACGTAGACTTCCTGTGCCCTGTTCACACAATAGTTGCCGGTCCCCGTTTTATTATTATTTACTTATAGGTTTTGTATAAAGGCACGCAGCCATCAACAATATGTCGTTTGTAAAGGTGACTACAAAACAAAGCCGTTGAAACGCCTCAACATAGCACCTGCTCGATTTTTTATGACATGCAACTCACAACACATTATTATTAACAATATCAGGCAAGTGTATAATTAATTGAGTTACAATTTACTAATTTCAATAGCGATTAGGTGAAAATACGTTATAAAACATATTAATTACTGTTAAAATGATTTAATGAGCATCGTACTATAATATATACTGATGCGCTGAATGTGTTAATGTTTTGTTTGTTTGTGTTTATTGTAAGCGCTAAAGTGCAGTCACCGCTTGCATTCCCATTGGCCGTTCGTGTGAGTGTACTGTTCGGTTGTGTGCGAGCGGCGCGCTCGTGTGCGTGCGGAGGGGCGCGCGTGTGTGCGTCGGGCGCCGAAAGCGTTTGTGCGTGTGAATGGAAGAACACATTTCATTTCTTTCATTATAATTGCACTGATGCGCGCCGCGCGCTCTGTTTGTTACTTGTGTACGTTTAACTAACCCTTCGATTATGTTGGGATAACGTAGCGATGAGTAAATAAAGGTTGGAGGTCAGGCCGTACAGTTGATTTAAGCGTTTCGTTGCTATTATGAATAATTTTTTTATATGGATACGTATTAGAAAAATATTAAATGCAAATTATAGGCAGCTGCTGGATTTTATATGAAAGGCGTATTCCTTTGAATTTATTGCCTGTTAACTACGATAAGGCAAGCACAGGTAAACGAGTCGCATTTTAGCGTTTTGTTAAAATGTAAACAAACTTGTTCCGGATAAGATAAAACAGTAGTGTAGTGTGTGTGAAAATGTTATTGGTAAAATCTTAGCTTCTCTATGTTACACGTCTAATCATGCAAAGAATTTTCGCAATGCATAAAGAACAGAAAAAAATTAATCACTCATTGTTAGCTGTCGGGTCATAAATCACTTTTTTTTTCATGGCAGTATTAGACTTTACTGATTTTTTTTCAGGTAAATTTGATGACGCTTTACTTTTTTTTTCTCAAGTATAACGGACACTAGTTGTGTAATTATCATTATTGCTAGCACTTATAAATATTAAAATGGACTCACCTAGGCGCGTTGACTCGGTATCCTATTGTTCCTTGCAGAGTGTTGTGCTTGCTGGGTTGAGGAGCGTGCGCTCCTGGGTAGGCTATGGCCCCTGCGTACCCGTTGCCACCAGGGTTCGCCGTCCTGTCGCTTCGCACCGCCCCCTGAAACCATGCACTTCGTTGTATCCTCGAATCTTTGCAACTTTCGAATTCTTCTAGAAATTTTCAATTGACCACAAAAGTTTCAAAATTATGACAGGTACACAAATATGAAGATATTTTCAATTTTCTATGATGCACCGTACGCGTGTCGGTCTCGGATGAGCGCGCTCGATATTCTGTTATCGCTTTAATTTCAGAGCAGTCCGACTCCGAACGTCAACACTCCACGAAACGTTCACCGTGGCGTATTCTTCAATTTCGAAAATTTATAAATTTTCTGCAGGTAGATAGACACACTTCAAAAATTATTCCACGTAATATATAATTTTTTTGTTCATTACATTTTTGTAATTTGTTTTGCCTGTGTTTTCATTTTATTTATTTTTTCCCGAATATGTACATACAAGCATTTTGTGTTAATTTTTCACAAGATTTTATCCACGATGAACGTTTCGTGCATACGCCCGCAGTCGCGATCAGCTGAGACTAATTCCAGCGAAGTTTACGCTACACACGTTCGTGTGTAATTAAATTTTTCTGAAGTTTTACTATTTATGTATCTTTTTAATATTTTAATTTAATTTTAATCGTGTCATCTATACCTCACATTATTACGTTGTATTAAACTTTTTAATAATAACATCAACACACCTTTATATATCAACTAAATTCACTTTTTTTCATTGGCACCCTTAATTGTTTTTATATCCACCCGTATAGTGTTTTTCACAAAATCCAAGTATCGTCACTATGCAATCCTTTTTTGGTGGGTCACTGCACTGTTTATATCCTTTAAAAATTTCAAATGTCACTTTTCACAGTCCAACGTTAACCTCTGAAATCCAAGGTGAGGTCCGCACCTTCCACTTTGCTCCAATGTTTGATAATAAATTTATTATCATTCACTCACGAGTCCGAGTTTAATTTCACCGAAACATCATAGACGTGTTGCACGAGTGCCGACGACGACGTCACTGATATCAGACAACCAAC